>DWQL01001152.1:0-12182 GCA_018231265.1 Noctuana haematospila | reverse complement strand
ATGTTTGTTACTCTTTCACGTAAAAACTACTGAATGGATCAATGAAACTTTACAATAATATAGCGTATACATCAGAATAACACATAGGCTATAATTTATAATATATATCGTGTGAATTGCTCGAAATACTTATCCTGTGCAGACGAAGTCGCGGGCACCATCTAGTTAACTATAGAGTATAGCTTTAGCCTGATAGTGCGCAAACGTGGCAGCTAATCGTGTGCGTCACTATCACTCCACTGCCAATAGATCAGTGCTCTCATGCGTCCGCCTCCTGGGGCGAGAGCGTCGTTTCTTCGCGGAGGAGCATGCTGCCCACGCGATGGCGACGGTGGTCCGCGCACTCGCTCACTACTCGGCAACTGGTTCTACTGCCGCAGTGGACGCCTGTTTGCACTTCATATGTGATTTGCTGGACGGGTAAAGGCGAAATTTCTTTTTCATAGAACAATTCTATTTTTTTTTAATTTATTTGTTACATTATTAGTATAGATATACAATTTAAAATATATATATTAAAAAAACAAAAAAATATAGACATTATACACTAATTAATATAAATACGTCAAATTGTTGCCCTGTGGATGGGTACCCAAAACGCTGGCAACATTGCCTCTCTGAATAGCTATGCTACTGCTTTAATGATTTAGTTTTTGATGTTATAATATATCTTTGATTAAAATATACCAAATCTATTAAATCAAATATACAAAATTTGAAAAATATGTGTTCTCTTATTGTTCCTCTCGGCTCAATATGCTCGGAGATAAACGCGAACATATTGGATGTACGCTAGAGATTTAGCTTCAGCCTTCCTTTTAATACCAGCTGCAGCTGTCTCTGTTGATCACATACTGGCATTTGTTTTATTCTCATAAGGATTTTGAGTTATTTCTTAAAGCAGTTGAATCAGGTTACACGTAGGAGCATTTTCATTTAAAATTAATAGACGTAAATAAAAGCTGTAATATTAAAGTGACATAGGTATGAGCTGTTAAGAACAAGGTACCTAAGGGAAATGAAACAATTAATTTATCAGTTTGTTCGAAAGCTAGAGAAAGCAAGTACATCTCGATTGTGATATACCAAGAATCAAAGTCTTGCAAATCTAAAATTAAGAAATGAATAAAATGTGAAGGAAAAATTTTGGAAATCAAAGGTTAGAAAAGTAAATATAAATGTATGTACCTATCCTATATTGCACTGTGAACATTTCCAAGTATTCAAATATACACTCACTTTTCGAACAAAACTGGTATCTTCCAGCAGTTAACAGTATAAAATTGAGACATTAAAATGGTTAGACATTAACATATAAACCGTGACCTTTATTTTTAAGCTACCATTACTAAACTTTGGTGTGGTTTAATTTTATTTTGTCCGTTACATACGAGCACTTGTGTGGTCTGTAAATGTTAGCCATGTTTTTAAAGTAAAGGAATAACGTTACAATGAACGAGACGAATGTGAGGTGTATATTCATTAATTCGTTCGTGAATGCGCAGGTGGTCGCATCCCGGATGAATCCGAATCTTCGAGGCAACTTCCAGGCTTCGAATAAAGGCTTAAAATAAGGACAGCGTTCAATGCAAATTTAATCAGAGCCGCGTTGCTGTCTTCGCTGATATGTCCACTTGCCGCCGCCTTTACCCTCGCCCGTTTGGATAAGCAAATGAATGCGGAATAATGATTAGGTCCACACATATATTATGAGTTGAACTTCATTTTGGAAAGCTGTGATTGGTCCGAATGCCGCTGAATAAAGTCATTATTCAGATGACGTTAGCTACGTTAGTTCAGCAGAACGTTTACTAACAAAGTAGTTTGGATTAGGGACTTGACTAATGACTATGCTGTTTATTTTGCTAGGAACTAATTGAAAAAGAAGTTAATATTATTGATAATAAAGTTCCAAAATCTGCACTGTATTGATTAGTATTTTTTTTCATTTGAATCTCTTCATGTTTAATTTTACTTACGGCGTTCTTTTATACTTAGTATAAAAGTAAAGTAATGTAAACGGAATAAATTATTTTGACCTTATTTATTTGGAGTGGTTCGATGTTTTTCAAGTTTTTCAAGTAGACATGATCCGCACAGAAACCGAACCGAATTTTCACTGATAAAAAAGAAACACGATAAATAAAATGGAAATTCTTATTGCGAGTTCAATACAAAATCTACAATGCTGAAAAGGACAACCGCTCTCGATCTTTACAAAGTTATTCAAGGATATCACTTGAAATATGCTCCAACTGTTTCATCCAGGTCAGAGATAAACTTTAAAAAAATGGCGGTGAATTCGTAACACCTTTCAAAATGTAGACAAAGCCTTTGAAATTCAATAGTGCTTTCTGACATCGGCAGTGTTCGCTTGCTTTGGGTTTATTTACTGCTCAAATATTTATGTCTCAGAGTTTATGTAAATATGCCGTCAATGCTCTTTATGTATTCAATATTGGAGACAAGGTTACTTTCTATATATAGAACGGAACTAAGGAAAGTCTGGTAAAGCCTCGTCAGAGGTATTAGAAGTGTTATGATGGTAATATTTTTACGAGTAGGTTATATAATATGTACTTATTTAAGAACACAAGTTAGACAATAAACGCAAAACAAAACCTAAGTTCAATATAGACCAAGATAAGTACAATTATTGTTTCTGTAAATTACTATTAGCTAAGTATTATATAAATATAAGTAAGCGTTTTCACCTTAAAACAGACTAAATAACGAAAATCAATTATATTTTATCCAACAAAGCCCCTTATCTGATGAACCTTAATAATAAACAAACAAGTCTTTATAAAGAAGGCTCCAATATTGCTACGGCATATAAATTGAATGTTATCGAACCTCTTTGAAACCCAGCTTGCATTCAAGTAATCGGCCCTTCACGTAAATTACTTATCCGCACAGCAATTGAGGCGCTTTCTTATCAACATCGTGTCAATCTATATTATTTCTCCCTTAAGTCACGTTCTCCCACCAGCGCTTGTATGACCGTTAAAGAGTGAAGACCAATGCGCGAAATTTATTACATTATACGTAATTTATTTTTATTTGATTAATCATAACACAGTATAGAACAAAATATTGCACACAAGTACTACTAATTCTACTAGATATTCATTGAAATCCTCAAATAAATATTTATTACTATTGATGACTGTCTTAGATAAGCACAACCTATTAAATCTCCCCTCTCGAGGTATTATTATTGACAGCCCTATGTCGATATCCATTGTTATTCCAGCGATAATTCATCCAATATACTTGATTGATTCAGCTGTTGTCTTGCAGAATCTATTACCTGAGAGTGATCTATACGCCGCAATATTGTTTCGGTCCGGACCTCTAACTTGTAATGGAGGTTATTTATTAAACAGTTACGTTTACAAAACAATAAAATATTGGACAGAGAAATTCAATTTGAGTTACCAATAGCTAAGATTAGGTACTTGTTTGAAATCGATTTTTCAAACCTGTCTGCCCATTTATTATGTAGGTAACTACGGACCACTTAGCTCGATCTCGTTAGGTACTAGTACTTTAGAGATTGCCTTAGAAAATATTAGTATTTTCTTGACTAGGACCTCGGTCTGGTTGGTCGTTTGGTCGCGACTGACAGGCACCTTTCTCCACCAAACAATTTGTCTCTCTGGTTAATTGATTTAAAAATACTTATTTACCGATGTCAAAGCAGTGACAAATGGTCTAACAGACTCAAAAAAATCGAAGCGCTTCTATTATTTTGCTAATTTTGCTATTACGGGTCTTCCATCAACTTCCGACTTAGCGAGATGTTGATTAAAATACGATTTTGGTTAGGGTGAAAGAAATAACCTAAAACTGCCGTTTTACCAAAGTGGAAAATATATCTAGATTAGAGGGGTAAAGGTTGTGATTTCATAGCAATATTTGTATTGTTGCACATTTGAAACCTACTCCTATATTCCCATTATGTACCAACTGTTTCTAAAATGGACATTCCCATGTTATTTCTGTGGTACATTTTGCCATACATTAATTCAGAACGTGCCTGCAATTAGGCGGCCTGTAATAGATTCTGTGTCATAGCTCGTATGTCGAGCGTAAATCTGGATAACATGGGCTCGTGTACCGACATATCGGGTTATTGAATGATGACCCGTACCGTCTTTGTTCTATCGTCTTGGCTATGGAGATAAATTGTCGTTGCACAGATGCATGATAGTATGAAACTCTGGCTCCGAACCGTTTGATTTTTGAATGGAAATTTGTACGGGACTCTGTACGTATAAGGCTGGGACAGCTCTTTTATCAACGTTCTCGCTATAATCTTAAGTCCTTCTCGACTATTTTCATGGTATTCAAATATGGTTGTGCTGGGTTCTGTTTATGATATTATTTTCTATATACTTATCTACTTATGTTATAGAATTCCTATGATTTTTAAATTTAACTGTGACTAGTGACTGTAAAGGATTTTCAACTAAATTGGAACAGAGAACAACTCTTCAATACTGAAAAAAGTGAAAATTGAGTTGTGATGTTTTTCAACGAGGACATTCTAAAAGATTGTAGTACATTAAAAAAATTACATTACGTTCTTCGATTAAAAGAGGGGAGAAAAAAAATAAGCCATCAATTTCCCGTTCCTAATATTCGGAGACAAAAGGGAGTTTTTCCGCGCTACGGTGTGTCAGCGATCGGAGGCTATTTTCTTCGAAGATAAATTAACACCCAATGTATACCGTACTATATGCCGTGAAGCTATTCAAGTATTTTAACATGAAATATAGCTGTCTTACAATGTTTTTAAGATCGATACGCGTTCCGGAGAAACAAGGCATAAAAGCATTGAAAAGACACACAAAATACTCGAGCATTAAAAAAATATGTAAACAGGTGTTTACAGGACACTTGTTCGGTTTTAGTAGTTACAGTTTACTGAGTAATTTCACGTAATTGATTTATTACACGCATTAGAATCTGTAATCATATATTTTTAGAACGATATTCAGTTTTCTCGCAAAAATTAATAAAAATTCCGAGTAAAACGGTCGTTTGTTAAATTGACTCGTGAAATTGGCCAGCCGCGATTCAATTACATTCACCAAAGAAATGTTCTTTGAAAATGTTTTCCTTATACCGTGATTTTCAGACGGACATTTTCCTTTTCTTGAAATATTATGAGGTGATAAATCAATACTAGATATCTTTGTGTTGGATCATGTAGCGCCAATCAGGCCGTGTTTGTTGAGTCGATTATCATAGCGTATTCAGCTTTATAGGTCGATATCGAAATCGATTTTTACGTAACCTAAAGCTTTAATCGATATTAATCAAAGTTCCAAACTTGTTAGCAACTCAGCTCTATTGAGAAGTTGTCGGCTATTCGATAATAGTTTAGTTAAATCAGATTTGAACGGATTTGCTTAAGTCGAGGCTCTTGAGGGATTTCGAAGGCACTTTATTGCCGCTTGGTAGATACGCGATATCCATTCTAAGTTTGATTCTCGTGAATTGAAGTCGGCTTCTAGTCTGGAGGGTATAGTTAGTTGTAGGGACACTCTTAGTTAATTTCTTAGTTGGATAGTAAGAAATTAGCATATGCAGAAATAGTATGTTCTTGACACGTTATAATGCCAAGCAAAATGCCTAATGTATACCTATATACAAATAATGTACACTTTTTTTGTGTTTTGTTTATGAAATCCTAAGGTCCGCTAGGTATGGTAGTTTCGTTATACTGAGCTGAAATCAAACAAGCAAGGTATGCCATAGAACTAACTAATTGCTAATTGCACATTTAAGGGTTCCGCAAACCAATTACGATAGTGATTACGGCACTGGCAAATGTGTTCTCATGAATAATTTAATATTAGCAACATAAATGTGCACGAAGCTGAGTGTAGGTTAGGTACTGCATGGGACGGGTCAGATTCAGTTATAGGTATTGCTTATCAAGTAGTAGTAAGTCGACTTGCGATTTTTTTAAGGCTTTCTGTCCAATTTAAAGTTGTAGGTGAGTTGCGATGGGTTGCTGAGGGTTGCTGAGATCACTTAATATGAGATAGTTTTCACGATCGTGGTGGTATAGTGATTCGTTTGTGTTTATATGTACGAGTAGGTATATATTATTGTAACAGAATGCCTTCAACCCTTTTTTATGTCCCACTGCTGGGCACGGGTCTCTCCCCACAACCGGGGAAGGCTTGGAGCATACTCCACCACGCTGCTCCAATGTGGATTGGTGGAGATACGGGTTCATTTGTTTGTTGATTATTTGTTTATTGATTATAAAGGGACAATGTATATAAACGATAGAGCGAGGCCCCTATAAAAGCGAGGCCCTAGGTAGGCGGTTGCCCCGCTCGCCACCTCGTAAACCCGCCTCTGCTTGTACCTTGTACAATAATGATTATTATCAACATCTGAGGACAAAGTATCTTATTCTCATTATAAATAAGAAGTTTAGTCTATCTGGTAAAAAATTAATAAAGATTTCATAAAAACTTAAATGATATGCAAAGCATAATATGAAATAAAATAATAGATATAAAACTACAAGGAGTGAGGTGACAGTAAAATAATGAACGAGTCAGCGCAGTGAATCTAGCTAGTTATTATACTTCTATGAATATTAATTTATATTTTAATTAATTTCTACCGTACCTACGCTTTTGTGCGATGGTGTATTAAAATAACGTTTCATGGTCGGTAAAGAATGTCTGTGTTGTGCCTCTGTCTCTCTCTCTGTTCCGTGATTCGAACAGAGAGAGAGAGAGAAGAGATAAGATAGAAAATTAACAATTAATTTTCAATGAAATTTACCTGACATGAATCGGCGCTATTTCTTATTTATGTTTTGTATTGGTTTGCATATAGAGTAAATATAAAAACATAACTTAAGGAACCTTTATACTTTTCAACTTTAAGACTTTCAACGAGCCTTAATAAAATATATAAAAACATTAGCTGTGCACCCCGGTTTCACTCGGTTAAGAATTGCAACATAACGCATGATAGCCTATAGCCTTCCTCGATAAATGGACTATCTTACACTACAAGAATTTTTCAAATCGGTCCAGTAGTTCCTGAGATTAGCGTGTTCAAACAAACAAACAAACTCTTCAGCTTTATATTATTTATTAGTATAGATTAGCTGTTGCGCGTGACTTCGCGCGTGGGAAATAATATTTTAGTGAAAAAATAACACGTGATAAGATGTTATGAAGGTGTGATAATGTAACAACTTGATCAGTGCTGTAGTGGCCTATGGTAGGTCTATTTGAGGCCGCCGAGTTATTTTAAATCAAAAACAAAATGATGATGGTAGAGCAGACAGTAACGAGTATCTAATTCGGATTAATTCAAGGTTCATTGTCCGCGACGAAATTTTATGAACTCCTTTAGCTATCCAATAGCGACAATCTTATCTGTAAGTGCGATTGTATTAATAAAGTCTAAGTAGTGGTAATAATGCAATAACATGTGAAGTGAGAGTGTTTCCGACGTTATCGGCTATCGCCTCGCAGTCTCGATTCGTTTACAAGTGACTGATTCAAAATTAGAATTTAGTTCATATTTGGATTTTATCAAAAACCATCAGCTGTTGTAAAAACTCACTTCATTGGTTGCTCTCGAATACTCTCGATCTTATCGCAAAGAAGAGATCATTCACCGCATTGGCCAATGGGTGAATAAAAAATATTTCTTTTTATTATTATCATAATAGAATAATAAGTGTAGTGGTGTCCATGCCAGACCACCATTCGGAGGGTCCTGGGTTCGATTCCCAGCGGGGCAGAATTTTAAATGATGAATTTATATTTCTGCTCCCGGTCTGGGTGTTTGTGTATTCTCTTTGTACGTGTCTATGGCACCCACGACACAGGGAATCCTGGTGTGGGGTTGTGAGTGTGAAGCGTTATTATTATTATATTATTATTTATATTCTTTTATATTTCTCCTATTGGAGGTATTACATCTCTCACACGGGCCAGAGCCAAGTGTGGGAGTGAATGACTTCATTAATTGGCATATTTAAAAAATTTCGGACTTTATTATGAATAAAAAAATTGACTTTGACTTTGATATTTATATTTGTAATGAATAACAAAATTATTCTTAAATTCATAATTCAATAAAGATAATGCTGTTACTTGTTAGCAGCGCTGCGATTGATAACAAATCGACATTATCGTTATCGTGGCAGTAGCTTATTTATCGGCCGTGTACATAATGCATGGTAATTCAATTTTATCCGAAACTAGGCTAAGAAGAATATATATTACCATAACGTTTAACAGAATGTGAATTGTTCTGTGGTTGAGGATTCCAGGATTCAAATAACACTCATTTAGTATAGCCAGAAATATAAAACTTGTTTTACCATTGCAGTATCATACTAATTTTTATTTATACATATTATACATGTATTGTGTTATTACAATTGTTTACAAGTTTTCTAACTGATTTTATATCTAGATCTACCTTTGTGCTTTGTTTATCCGTGCTACATTACACAACAATGAACTAAATAAGTTTAGCATTGCATTAAGAAAAATGGGTCACCATATTGCGACACGCATAGTTTAACGATCGCTGTATTTTAGTTAGGTACTTCCGGAGCTTTCATAATGTTTGGGGATCACTTCTCGCTACGATTCCAAAAGCTTTTAACCTATTGATTCTTGTGTATTGAAAAAAAATCATCATTTAATCTAAGGATAACTCTCACAAATTCTAAAAATTAAAATTGGGGGGTAGGCATTTCTGTTATTCGCTCTCGTTACATCTCGTGGTATTTCTCTTCCCAACTGACTTTTATAATGGTTTTCAATTGTTAGAGAATCAGAGGGTTGTTTATGTAGGTACTATATAATAATATATTTTATATTCGCCTTAATGTAGTGTAGGCATTATAATTATAAACCATATACAAACACAGGAAAATTAAACCGAAAAATAT
Organism: Noctuana haematospila; assembly: GCA_018231265.1. NCBI lineage: Eukaryota > Metazoa > Arthropoda > Insecta > Lepidoptera > Hesperiidae > Noctuana > Noctuana haematospila. The sequence continues at coordinate 3,223 of DWQL01001152.1, read as the reverse complement.
TTAACTTTTATCACATAATATAATAACTATATATATGTAACCACATTGAAATTAACATCGCATAATTGGCTCAAAGGTGAATAACCTCAGTCGTAATCTTAGGCATCGTTTAGATAAGCTGTCGTCAAGTGGTGTAACACGTCTATTTTAAATATTGACCATGGACTGCGGGGTTACATAAGACGAACAAACCATTGTAAGCTGCGCGTGTTATAATAACGGTTAGAAGTTTTGGGCCCGATTCTCGCATCGTCAAATATCTATCGGAGCATCGCATTCAAGATAAACCTTAGTGAAAGTTTAGAAAGAAAGAAAGATAATTCGATTTCAAGCTGCGACTAAGTCGAACATTTAATTTTGTCAAATAATTTTCACAGGATTTGTGGTTCACGAATCGACATTTCGAATATTTTAATTGGATTACGATTCTTTAGCCGGCCAGCTCGATTCCGCAATTTATCCCTTAGATAGGTCAATGCGCCCTCACCTCGCTTTTACGTACTGTAGAAGGCAACAGACAGAGCGAATTTGCTTATGCCTTCTTATGGTTTGAATTTCCTTTATCTTTGTATCTCATCAATTTCCTGTGAGTGATACCTACTCGGGGTATATCAAGAGGCTATCCTGCGTGGTACCCAAGCCTTTTCTATACTAATAACAGCTTTATATTATAAAGCTGTAGAGATTAGCTGAAGAGTTTGTTTGTTTGAACGCGCTAATCCCAGTAACTACTGGACCGATTTGAAAAATTCTTTTAGTGAAAGATAGTCCATTTATCGAGGAAGTCTCTAGGCTATCAAGCGTTATGTTGCAATTCTTAACGCGGGTGAAACCAGAAATGATAATAATAAGATGTAAGAAATGAAGTTTGAACGAATGAAATAATTAATTTTGTTTATTTCCAAGCACGTACGTTATCAATTTACAAACACTCAACGGCGAAGTGCCCGCCACGTGGATCGCACACGATAACAAATTGCATAACAAAAACATTCACAATAAGCACAAATATACACATGTATGTATCTATGTATGTATACATTTGTTACCTTGACCAACACGTGGATTGTTTATCTTATATATGCACATGCGCTCTCGTGCATAACACGCATATGCGCTGACCACGACGTGCTGAGAATAGGCGATAGATAGAATAACACGTGCACCGGGATTTAATTACTAATTCAAATAAATTATTCAGTCCTAGCGTTGTATTGTCTAGACGTATAATAAATAATAATAAATTTTATACAATTATGCGTTTTATGATAATAATATTTGCAATTATAATGAGATTACTTCGTATTTGTAGTGACTAACTACTTTGCACTTTATTGTTATAACTATTAGGTAGATTTTTGTGTACTATCTATACAAGTACATATACACAATTTAAAATGTAAGCAGTATTTACTCAAATTATTTATTCAAAAAAGAAATAGGTTAGATTTAGATTTTAATTTTATTTAGAAGAAGGGGGAGGAAGCGGCGGGCGTGGGGGGGGGGAAGGGCTGCCCTCCCCGGAATGGTCGGGTGCGTTCAACAAACCATTGAGGCTGCAGAGCGTGGCAAAGAAATATATATCCTACATACTTAGGTACATTACCCTCCTTTTGGCGCAGTCGGGTAAAAAATAAGATAAAACAACATTAACACGTACGTAATCATGGTGATAAAGGCCATTTTAATTGCTGTAAGAGGCCTAACGAAACATTCTCATGGCCAATGAGACCATAAACGTGTGACCTTCGGCAATCTGACCTTTATTCCTAGACGGAGATCAAACCAGGCTGGCACCTTTACTTTGAATGTCTTTGTTAGCAGAATTTGCATGGCATTGTAGGTATGTACTCCATGTGGTGTTAGGTGAGAGGCGTTGTAGCGTTATAAAATTTCGGATACTATACAATGTTGACCGAGAATTAACCAAAAACAATTTGTTTCAATCATACTCGTAGACTAACTAAAATAAATGGACGTAAAACACAAACGATGCTACCGGAATATGTCAATGTCAAGGCCCCCTGTACACGTGTACACTCATACATTCATAGCATGATAATCTCGTAGAATGATATTCTCGTTTGCTCCGTGCAATTGTCATATAGCTGGAGTGACACATTCAGACGCTGCCGCCAATGTTGTGCCTTACTGTGTCCTCCAACGATATTACGTCCGATCTTTTAGTAGGTCAATGGTTTCAATAGTGTCATCCTGAGTCCGAGTACTTTTTAACTGTAAAAAAGATTGATAAATAGAGCATGTTTAAAATAGAATTAGTAAAGATAAAGATGTGGTTCATTTCTGTCACGTTCACTTCTTTCTTTTCACTTTGTTACCGACTTCAAAAAGGAGGAGGTTCTATGTTGGGCTGCAATCATTTTTTTTCCTTTTTTTATGTACTATGTTTTGTTGTTTCTGTAGTTTGTAAACCAATCTTATGCGCAATCTTTGCATCCGCTAGGTATACAGATAAAAAAATAGCACAAACTCCAAAATAAGTTGTTGAAGTCTGTAACAATTTAAATTATTTATGATTATTATTATTTAGCTATAAGTCGGTTTTCATTTTTGCTGAAATAATTTCATCTTAATTTGTAAATATTCTATTATTGTTCTATAAATATTGATGTTTGTTGTTTTTGGTTGTGTCTGTAAAAAAAGGATAAAAAAGTTTAAGTACACAAAAACGCAGTCGAGTTCGTTTCGTGAGTGTCGTGACATATAGACAACGTAGACTCGTATATAGGTACACTATGTCTAATTCCTTTATTATATATGTTTGTTTATTCAATATAAACGCTAATATGTTTTTATTAGTTTCAACTAATAATATGTTATTTGCGTGTCTTTATTTGCGGTGCGCAACTTTGTTCTACTCCACGTGTAAGGTTTACGTGTAAGTCATAAGAGGTAGGGGATTTCAAGACAATGGGTAACGCTTGTTTGTGACGTGCAATGTGCAGGGCTGATGATTTTTAATCTCAATATTATGCCTTTTAACAAACTTACTGCCACCTGGAATGGATTTGTAGAATTCGTCTTTTGTTTGTATTTTCAAATGTAACCGTTTAAGAAGGTACTTGATGTATGGAGTTTTTTTGCTTAATGCCTCCAACCCTTTTTTATGTCCCACTGCTTGGCACGAGTCTCTCCCCAAAAACGGGGAAGGCCTGTAGCATACTCCACCACTCTGCTCCAATGCGGATTTTTGGAGATCTAA
>DWQL01001151.1:0-12185 GCA_018231265.1 Noctuana haematospila | reverse complement strand
GACGAGCATGCAGGCCGCCTGGTCTTGAGTGGTCGCTGCCGCCCATGGACATCTACATCCAACCCCAAGCAGGCCCGTGTCCCGCCTGAGGTCGCGTGTAGTGGCGCTGCTGCCCCGGAGGCTGACGGTCGCCTCGTGGAAGTGTGGCCGTACCTGAGAGCACCAGCTCGTCGGTGGGGTTGAAAGTGGCGCGGTTCTTTGCGTACTGGTTGCTGATGGCGGGCGTGAGGGTTAGCAGCTCGCGGCCGGTGCGCGTGTCGTACACGGTGGCCGTCTCGCCCTTCGTGCCGATGATCCTCTCGTCTGACATCTTGGAGAACTCCACGTACTCCTCGCTGTCCAGCTGGAACCTGCAGTTTAGACCAGTATCAATCGTTAGAGACAGCTCAGTAAATCCAAAATGTAAATATAGCGATTCTAAAGCCAAATGTAGAATAAAAATAATTTCATGCTTTTGTTTAGAAATACGGCAATTTAGGTTGAATTACGGTAATTTAGGTTAAAATACGGCAATTTTCGCCGACCGAGCACCTCCCCCTTTATTTTGAAGTCGGTTAAAATTAAAATTAATTAAATAATAAAAAATAAACAAATAATTAAAATTAATTAATAAAAAAATCAAACTTACAACTGTTCGAACTCCTTCATATTCCACAGCGCGGACAGCGTCCGCCACGTTGTCGTGGACGAGGCCAGCAGGAGCAGCCCGTCTCTGCTCGCCTGCCAACCATTTCACATCTCACTTACAATAAAACGACTGCTGTAATATGTCAGTGTAGGCCCACGTTCGCACGAGCGCTTTCTCGACGCTTAAGCGCCTGGCATTTTTATCGTTTCACTTTTAACTTTGACACCCAAGAAGTCATAAATATGCTCTGCCCCGAAACGTTACAAATGACGGGCGCTTAATATTCGAGAAAGCGCTCGTGCGACCGTGGGCTTTTGCAGTCGTCTCAACACGAAACAGGCACGATCATTGTTGAATTACAGTGGGTGTGGGGAATTCTTGGTCCAAACTAATTTGCGCAACTAAACTGCCGTGCTTCGGAGGGCACGTTAAGCCATCTGCCCCGGTTGTTATCGATAGATAACACTCGATAAACCTGCTCGGAGGCCTTTTGGGCGGTTTGACAACCGACAAGGGTGGACCACAACTCGCATTGGAGCGTGGTGGAGTACGCTCCAGGCCCTCCTCGGTAATGGGGAGAGACCCAGTGCCCAGCAGTGGGACATAAAAAGGGTTGAAGGCAAAGGCAAACTTTCATTATTGTGTTGGTTAACTTAAAATAGTTTGGACACCAACCTGCATATGGTATATGTAAGATTCGTGCACTTGATAGGAGTTCTACTCGGCGCCCGTGAACAAGTTGAACACTCGGATGTCGCCGTTAGACGTGGCCGCCAGCAGCTGCTGCTGCGTCGGCTGCGGAATGCAAAGGAAACTGTTGTTTATTTATCTATTTACTAGTCCTAGCCTGCGACTTCGTCCCCGTGGACGTCAAAATCTAATAGGGTCTAGACTTCTAAAGAGAAATATAAAATGGAAAAATTCTAGAAAAAAAAATTCATCACGACGGGTTCAACGGTGTGGCCGTGATGACGTCACAGACAGAGCTACTTTCGCACTTACAATATTATAATGCGGAACCAAAATATTTCACTATTAAGAATATTTTATAAAATAAAAAAATTAACAACTGACTAAAAGTTACAATGATGCACTAACGCATTAGGGACATCTATCCGTATCGTAAGCCGCAAGCATTTGATATAAATAAATGAACAAATTTATAATAAATTAATGAATAATAAAATGAATCAAAGACCAATCAAAAGAATAAATGAAATGAATGAATAAATAAATAAATCAAGTGAACGAATGAATAAACAAATAAGACGAAAGCAATGAGTGCACGTGTACACACGTGGAAGACGGTGTGCGTGAAGTAGGCGTCGTCGTCCTGCGGGCGCAGCGTGCGCGCGGCCGCGAAGTGCGCGTGCAGCAGGCGCGCGTGCTGGCGCCGCGCCACGCCGTAGCCCAGCTCGCGCCGCGCCACGCCCGCGCACACGCTGCGCGCGCGCCCCCACAGCGCGCCGCCCGCGCGCGGCTCCGGGCACTTGTGCGGCCTGCGGACACACTCTTTTATTTAAATCGTCTCGTCATTAATACCAAAATATCGCTTCACACTCACACACATTCATTTCTTATTCACTCATAGTCATTTTTTATTTTTCCCTGTGTTGTGGGCACACACATACACAATTGCACAAAAATCTAAATTCATCATTTTAACTTCTGCAACTCGAAGAATCGAACCCAGGGATCATAGTAAAAAATGGCTATGGGTGAACAACAAAATAAAATAGGGCTATGAGTGAACAATAAAACAAAATACGGCTATCATTTAACAACAAACTGAAATATGACTATCAATGAACAACAAAATAAAATATGGAAATGGATAAACAACAACATAATACAGCTTTATGAGTGAACAACAAAATAAGCGCGGCATTGGCCCGTAATACTCACTCGAACAAATTAAACTGCGGACAGGTGACGACGGGGTTCTTGCACAGCGCGTGCTGGTTGTAGAGGTACTCCGTGATGATGGAGTGGAGCGTGACGCGGGGCGGGGACGAGCCCCGGTCGCCCCGCTCGGCCGCCCCGCCGGCTCGCTCCACCGACAGCTTCTGCAGGGAGCGCTTCTCGCTCGACGGCGTGCTCGGACAGCCGGAGTGCGGGGGGTTTTGTACTTTCCTAGAGAAGACATGGCGATACATTCAATTATTTGTTTATTTAATTTTTTATTAATTACACCAAATTAATATTTACTAGCTTACAATTAAAACTAATTAATTACTTTACAAATAATACAATATAAATAAATTACAAATACAAAAAATTCAAATGTCAAAATATACTACAGGAATTAATAACAGAATTGAAAACTTAAGAGTCCCGATTTAAACAGATGACTATTGTCACTGTAATGTGTTAAAACTGCTATCGTAGAATAGGTAGCCTATCGCTAAGGCTTGGCTAGGCTCAGGCTAGGCTAGGTACGCTATCGCTACGTCTAGGTAAGGTAGGCTATCACTACGGCTGGGCTAGGTAGGCTATCGCTACGGCTAGGCTAGGTAGGCTATCGCGGTGGTCACCTGAGCTTGATGACTTGCGGCATGGGGCTGCAGTCGTCCACGTGGTTGTGCAGCGGCTCCGCGCTGTCGCGGTGCAGCGACGCGCTGCTGCTCTGCCGGGACACCGAGTGCCGCGTCTGGACATTGGAGTGAGAACGGTTCATATAATATTATACTGTACAATACAATATCTGTTAATCATCACAAACAAAAACTATTTACAGATATGTATAAATGAAATAAAAACATATAAATATCTATTACCTAATGCATCTACGTATATTTCGAATATTGTAAAGAGGGAACGGAAGCGTCAGAAACGGTACAATAGGATATAAGAATGTACTATTAGGTACAATGGGGCATAAGAACAATATATTCAGTACAATGGGGTATGGGAATGCACTATTTGGTACAATGGCGGTCCTCCACGGTACGATTTAGACGTTCCTTTCTTCCGCGAACGTCTAAATTATGGAATGATCTCCACGCAGAGGCATTTCCGGCGGATTACGATATGGGGTTCTTCAAAAAAGGCGCTAAAAGAGCTCTCCTTCAAAGCCAGCAACGCCTGGTGTTGCCCGTGTCCATAGGCGGCGGTGACCACTTACCATCAGCTGGCCCGCATGTCTGTTTGCTAGGCGTAAATTATAAAAAAAAATGGGGTATGAGAACACAACATCAGTACAATCAGAAATAAGAACTTGACGTAGACTTTTTGACGTCCGTGGATGCATTGATGACTGCAAATGCATATATTATGCAAATGTAGATGTTCAAATGTATAGAGAAGTTCAGGTATGTATGGCTGACCCTGGCGGGTGTGGAGGGCGTGTAGACGGGCGGCGGCGGGGGTGCGGGCGCGGCGGGCGCGGGCGGCGGCAGCCCCGCCTCGCGCTGCAGCGTGGCGGCGCTGTGGGCCAGGCCGCGCGCCAGCAGGTGCGACGCCACCAGCTGCAGCAGCTGCCGCTCGTTGTAGTTGATCCGCGTCTGGGCCACCACGTTCGCCTGCAACCAAACTTGTGGAAGAGTAACCAGCGGCCATCCATACTTACAAGCTTTCGCGTTTATAATAATAGTAGGATTAGATTTAGTTAAAATTTTTAAAGTTTTATAATTTGTATGGGACAAGACGATTCCTTGGTTCAATTCGAAAATTCAATAAGTTTACACTCGATGAACTAATTTATTAATGACTAGCTGTGCCCCGCGGTTTCACCCATGTTAAAAAAAATTCCCAACATTTCCCTTCACTCCACTGCTAATTGATTGTAGCGTGATGAAAAGTATACTATAACCAGCTCAGGAGTATGAAAAATAATTGTACCAAGTTTAGTTAAAATCCGTCGAGTAGTTTTTGTTTCTATAACGGTTATACAGAAAGACAGACTGACAAAAATGTTACTAATTGCGTTTTTGGCATCAGTGTCAATCCCTAATCACCCCCTGATAGGAAATATATTTCAAGTACAGAATTGACCTCTACAGATTTATTATAACATTCTAAGTATAGAAGATAGTTCTAAAAATATGTCTTTAGTTCTAATGCCTTTTTAATATTCAACAAATGTATATAAAAAGAAAAGGTTGGAAGCATAGTAAGATCCTAAGTGATAATGTAATGTATTTCTTTACAGATTCCATTGTTGACGAGTGCAATTCACCAATTGTATCACCTCGGGCAAAAGCGAAAGCCAATCAGAAAAATAATTCGAATACAATAAAAATTATGCTTGCAAATGAAGGTATGACTTACCAACTATAAGTAATACTTGCCAAATTTGATAAGTAAAATAATTTAAAAACTATGATAGTATATTTATGAATTAATTTTTCTATATAGACTAATCTTAGTCTACAAAAATAGCTTCAAAACTTCTACTATCTATTTTACCTGCATGACTACACTCTCAGATGTACATTCACACGCACACGCACACGCGCACACACACACACACACACACACACACACACACACACACACACACACACACACACACACAAACACACACATGCAATACAAACACATACATACAGGTACAAACACAAAAGATTAGTTTATATAGTTGGCATATTAATTCGATGTAGGTATAATTTCTTGTTTTTTATGATTCCTTCCATGGCGGCTGGTGTCTCTCAAATCCCACATAACATCACAGGGATCTGGGGGCGGCTGAAAAACAGCACTACTCAAGACTCCAGTCACGAGTCAGCAAAGGCTGAGCCGTCTCCCTTTGCACACTATGTTTAATTTCTTTGTTTTTTTTGTTTGTATTTTTTGTTTTGGTGGCAACAAATGATTTATTTATTTATTTTTATGACTATTTTCTCATTCCACAGTATAAAAAAATATTTTCTCCTCTACAGTTATCAGAAGCGCCTTTCAAAAGAAGCCCACTAAAGCTAACGTGGAAATAAACAACAGGGTTGCGTGCGAAGAACTCATAAAATCAAGAAGCGGCAGACGTAGAATGCCCACTCCAAAACTTCTGGAATATGTCTTTGATTCCAGACCTGAACCGACAAACACATTGGAAAACAATGGTAATTATACTCTGCTTTACAATATGAAATAGCGAAATTATCGCTGAGAGTGGGATGGAATGAGATTAATGGCAAACTAAAAAAAAATAGGGTCTCACTAAAAATGAGATCAAAAAATTGTTAAAAGTTAAATTGATAAGTAGCTGGATTCTGCAACATTTACCAAATTTTTAAAATTTCTTACTTCCGTGTTTTGTATATATTTACTGTTGTGTTGTAACAAAGTTCATTGTTATCGTTGCAGAACAAATACAGGATGTTGCTAAGAAGAAACCACTTAAAGTTGGCATTAAGAAGAGAACAGTTGCTGTAGAAACGCCTTTAGGAGGTAAAGTATACTATTTTATATATAGTAGTGTATGCCCACAACTGGGCCTGAAACTCAGGATCGGGTTCAGAGAGATAACAATAACAGGTGACTAACAAAATATTAAAATTATTTACTGCTCGGCTTGCGACATTCACTAATAATCAAGTGGCAGTAGTGGCTTGTATGTTACTCATTTAAAATAAGAATCTATTCTTCACAGATGACCAAACACAGACAAAATTAGACACAGATATAACACTAAACAATGCAACCACAGATGAAGTTCAAAAAAAGAGAAAACGGTTGTCCCTTAAACGGAAAGTAACACCAGATCAAGCTGTAGGGCCGAAAAAAAGACAGCGTTTATTGACAAAAAAAAGTAAAGAAAATACAGAAACCAAATCTGACGTCACGGAGATTAATACAAACGGTACTCCACAAAAAACCACCCTCGAAACTAATGGTCATATATCAGAAAAGGGAAACACATGTGGAAGAAAAAGTTCTATTACAAGTACATCAACATCTTTGTCTTGGACCAAAGATATATCTAGCTCCAGTGCCGTTACTTGTATCACTGTTCAATCTCATGATTTCGTTCGTATAGACGAGAAAATGCCTTTCATCAAACTGGTTAACGTTGAAAGACAATTAAAATACACTAATGACAATATATTTAATGACGTGTCGTGCGAGAGTACAAGTAAGAGGAAAACATCTGAATGTAGCAGTACGATTTCAACCGTGAATTTTAGTAACTCGCATGCTTTAAACCTTAGCACATCGTCATTGACTTCTGTGACAACGAATAAACCTGAGACCAAAACTGCCAAAGAACAAGACGGGAACAATGAGAATGCTGTCGATAAACTTCGGCGGAGCTTAGACAGTTTGTCGTCTAAGATGAAAAATTTCGATTTAGAAATTATCAATTGGATCGGCTATGACAGTGAAATAAAAGATGTAGCCACATTAGATTATCACGCGCGGATATTCGAAGTGTTGAAGGAAGAGAACGAAATTATAAAGTACTGCAAAGAAATCAAAAAGGTTTTGTCAGGGGACGTCGATCAGCGTAGTGAAGTACCTGAGAGTGAACACAAGAGGAGTAAAACCACTGAAGTGAGAGAGCTCGAACATAATACATCGCCTAAACAAACTCTAACGAAACCCAATTATGAAGAAAAAGCCAAACCCAATACAGATATTGCTATACAAAAAGACGTAATACCAGACAAAGGAATCTCTAATTTCATCGTTCCAAATACTTCTAGTCAAGTTAAAGACAATAGACTTAAAAAGTTAGATAGTAAAAATGAAAATAATCCTAATAGTAGCACTGTTACTCGTTCAGAACGTCCTGAAACAAGTAACAATAGTAAATCAGTTCAGAAAGTGTTAAACAATTCTCACATTGAGCACACCGACGACGATGACGCAATATCTTTGTACGCTGAAAGCATAACTAATTGGGAAACGTCGAAAAGAAGTAATATTACTAACTGTTCTATAGAAGCAGTAGATGATAATTCTCGCGAAATACTAAATCCACTGTCGAATGAACCTGATGATCATGATGATCATAGCTTAGAAAGTGGAGAATATGTCGAGTCTCCAATGAGCAATGAGATGTATGAGGAGCGACCTACACAATCTAACATAAACAAAACTATGACTGACAGAAACAGAAACCAGTTAAATGTGAGAGAAAAATCGCCTACGTCACCTTCGAATATTCAAGGTCTTAACAAACTCAATACTTCAACTGATCCACGCAAATCATACAATAATCAGCTCGGCGAATTTATGAGAAAATTTGACAAATTCAATAAGAATCACTCGATACAGGTCAGGGTACCCTTAAACACTGACGCTTCTAGTAGCAGACAGTTTCAAATTATTGGAAATAAGGACAGCCCTATTCAGAATACAGATACAAAAGGAGTCAATGGACCTGTACTTAACAATAGTCGGACAATAGATATCGCTAATAGTATTAACAAATCGATGCTTGCGGCTGGAAATTTTGGTTTTCAAAGCGAACAACCTAAAGTACAGTCGCCCAACGTAACTTCCAATAAACAGTTCCAGAACAAAGGATCCCTCGTCTTCAACGGATGCATCTTTAATTTCGCGTCCAAATGCAAGAAGAAAATCTGTTACTTCCCCCACGTAACTATTGAAGCTCATACACTTACCGCCATTTTACAAGGACTTAGCAAAGAAGCTTTTATAAAAGAGTGCCTACATTTAACTTCGTGGCCTGTGCTTATTCCTAAATACGGGCTACATTTCGTACGGGAGTGCGTGTGTAGGAAAATCACAAATCTACTTCTACGAATGATTGTGGATTTCATTTTGAAAATCCGACACAACGACATTGTAATGCAAGCCACGGAAGTCACCTTGCTTTACCTAAACGACGTCGACCTTATGAGGTGTTACGAAATCCTTCAATACGGAGTCGGCTGCGAAATGTGGCTATGTGACTACTTCATGAAAGTAATATCGGAGACGCAGAACTTTTCGCGGTTTAAGACTGTGTTCATTAAATTAACTCTATTCATGTGTCAAATCGGGAGAACTTTCGAATTGAATGTAGCGAGTCAGTTATTAGAAAGGGTGTCTATTCTCGGCTACGACGATATTTTAGCGGCTGCACTAATACACATCGTGGAGAAGACAGACCCGCAGATATTCACCATTCCAATGATGAGTTCGTTTGAGAAGAAGCTGTGTGCTAATAATACGGAGCTGTATGAGCAGCTGATTGGTTTGAAATTGAAGGCGGGCCTGGGTGCGGTGTTGTTGCAAGCAGCCCAGCAACTGCCGAGCGCGCGACAGTCGTCCACGCCTATCGGGCGAGTGGAGTCGCCTGTAACTAGCAAGGAATCCCCGGTAAGACTTCTTATAACACTTTCTGAAGAACGGGAATAGATATTCTAAATGAAAAAGTTTAATTTGTAAATGAACTGTAATATTTATTGGTCCTTCGAGTTAATGTGAATAGTAATAGTTGTTGGTATCTAAGATATCTACTATACTCATATTCATTTATCCTATATTATTGTACCATATAGTAAATACATTAATCTGGCCTCGTATCGATATGTTTTCTTTGTGTTCATGAATAAATTAAAAAAAAAGTGTCATTTTTTAAATAATTTATTTATATATTTTTTTCTTTACCAAAATTTTTAAAATTTTAACCAAAAATCTTCAGTTCCTGTACTGATAGGAAGTTAGAATATATTGTTTGCAAGAATAAATTGTTGCAAGTGATTTTATGTCTCGTACACACTTCTACTCACTAAAAGGCATGCAAATATTATTATTTATTATCTATATATTAATATAACGACAGTCACATTACTTAAATAACTTTAGATAAAAAAGATTTTATATTAGGATAATTTTAATATATATATTTTTTAAACAATCCCTAGAGCAACAACTCCGAGCCAGCCATATATCGATTGGCGCCCCTGAATCGCCCGGCGAACATGGCCAGCTCCGATAGCTCGGAGGAGGTTGTGAAGCGCAACTTCATGCCGAACAGTATGAAGCAAAGATGGCAGAGCCCGGCACGAGCCTACGGGATGCTCCGCCCTCTGCGCCCTCCGCGCCCTTCGCAGCCTTCCTGGCATCCTCCCAGGAAGCATAATGTTCACCGTCAGGTATGTATATTAATAAGCGGTAAAAGTTGTAACATAATATTTAATAGCCTGTAATCTTCCTGTATGTAGCTATCTTACACAAAAAGAATTTTTCAAAAATCCAACTTGTAGTTCCAGAGATTAGCGCGTTCAAACAAACAAACAAACATAAAAACTCTTCAGCTTTATTATATTTATCATGACCATTTGAATTTGGCATGGCAACCACACGGATCGTCAAACTATGCATAGATAAACTAATTCTTTTTTTGTATTTATGTATTTTCAAATTACAGAAATAATATTTGTATATTTTGTTTCAGCTATTCTGCCGACAGCCGCCGCCGGGCTGCTAGCATATTGCGTATGGGCGAGTTACAAATATAGCGATATTGGACACTTTTGTTACTAATAACTATGTTACATTGTTAAGAAAGCAGACAGTCAATTTTAGTGACAATTGTAACCTAGAGGGCGCTACGGCCTAATCGTTATCGATTAAAAGTGGCGCTGTCGAGTTTTTTACATTATGTAGTCTTATCGAAACATCATCAGAATCATTTTGCCAAATATTGATAACTATCGAGCTACAACCGGATCATAGGTAATGATTAACGTAATAATTAATGATTAAATGGGGATAATTATGATTAAGCCCGCGATTCTATTATATATTCTATATTACAATATATTTAATAGATTTTGTTCAAACTCGGAGCAACCTGACAAGTTTAGAACTAATATGCAGTTATTATCTATCTCTTCCACACGGTAATATTTACCCAAAAAGCGATTATGCCAATTTCAACTCTATTTTAATGGGCTTAGCGTTTACAATTATCTGTAGTAATCTCTCGAAAAGTATCAGTTTTTAGTGTTTCTTGTTATATTTTTTTGTTTTTATATAAGCCATTACGAAAACATGTACTTTCATTTCTAAAAAAATGCTTTGTAAATATGAATAAATATTTCCAAGAACAATAAAATTGATTACAGAACAAGTATTTTAGATTTTACAAAATTAAATGACTAAACCAATAATGCCTTTTAGATAACTATTATCAAGTAGTTCAATTTAAAAAAAATCTCTTTATTACATTTAACAAATATTTCCTATAGTATTTTTAATATTTTGGCTAGCTTTAAATATTAATGGATTTTACATAACAACATTTAAAAGTATATAATTTTTTTTTTATTATTAAATATCAGTAGACCGGTACGAGTATATTATTATAAAGTCTAAATATAGCTGAGATATCTCAGTGGTTACTTGAGCTTCTCATTCAAAAGGACCGGGTTCAAATCACTAATATTTTTTCTAAGTTATGTGCGTTTTTAGCAATTAACTGTCATTAGCTATAACGGTTCAGGAAAACATTGTGACAAAACTGAGAGACAAAACAGAGAAGACTCGTGCCCAGCTGTGGGACTGTGATGGGTTAATGATGATTAGCAATCAGTAACTTCATGTATATAATATGTAACACCAAAATTAGAATAAATTATATAATATATAGTATAAAGCTAGCAGAAAATATTTCCAAAGCCATTTTATATAGAAAGTACAACATATGTCGTGAAATATAGACATATTATTATTATACTACTGGGACATTTTACCGTTGAATAAGTCTTATATTAAGATTCAATGGTATATTTGACACACACAATTTATTTCTAAAAGATTTTTTTTATAAAAGTGAACCATAAAAAATGTCCAAAATTTCAATTTAATACACATTGTATAGTAAATTATATTTTTATTTGCGTTGAATCGATAAAAAAATCTGCCAATTGAGTCATGATATTGTGACGTCACAAAGTGACGAAGTTCATACAAAATGTATGAAGCAGTCGCATTTTGACAGCTCAATAAAAGTATCTCATTTAACCTGTTTGTCAAATACCCCATTAGTTTTGTATTAATAGTAGTGTTATCGTTAAAGCTCATAAATGCATTGGCATCTCAGGTTATGTAAGCATGCTATTTTATAAAATACCTTAATTAGTTGTATCAAAGTAAGGTTAAAGTGCATACCTCTCTGTCTAAGATAAGTAATAATTTATGTAAATGATAATGTAAAACAAAAGAAGTACCTGCCTTGTTGTATAGATACATATTATAAATAAATACAGATTTCATTCAGTTTGTAACTAAATCAGTTTATTTGTTAATATTCTAATACTCGGATCAATGCTTAGTTAAAATGAATCTCTTAATATTTCTTGAAATAATGTTGTATATTATTACATTATAATATCAAAACAACTTAGTTTATCTACAAACTGCCTACAAATGATTAAATGTCTGTGGACTAAGGCTGCTATTACACCCATAATATTAAATATCGACGGACAAATTGTGTGAAACATTTGTGTAAATAATTGTTTAAAATTATAGTAGAGTCATATCAATAGGCAACATTTGACGTTTGTCAGTTTTATATTCATAGTGAGGTGACCTGCTTAAAAACATCGATTAAAATCGAACTTAAAAAATCATCAGGGGAATCCTTGTCCCATTATATTTT
>DWQL01001150.1:0-12190 GCA_018231265.1 Noctuana haematospila | reverse complement strand
GTACTGCTTATTTGCCAATGAAATCTCTTCCAGCAGACCTAGGACTGAAAAATTGATATGAGAACAAACCTAGTTCTTAGGCAGGATTCCTTGGCTTATTAGTAAAATTTACATAGAATTTCCTTAGAAAAGCGGCCTCCACTATCTTCATAACGATACATGACGGCAATTGTTCCGGTTATTAAGGGTGAGCCATAAGGGCGGGCACTATATGAAAGTATAGCCGATGGAATAGATTGCAGCCACTACTCGAAGGAACTGCCGTATATTTTATCCGGAGCTCTGACAGCTAATATAACACAGTAATGAGCGCATCGGACGAGAAACACTATCATAACATGTAGATACGTAATGTCCATGCTTATTTGGATTTAAACATTAAATAAAGCTCAGCAAACGATTGAACTTTGTTATATTATTTAATAATATACGTTAATATTTTATTGTCTATATCGTCAATGCCCCTAATTTCGTCTTCCTAGTGGAGTAGCCTAGTATCATACATGATGCCTCAGCTTATAATAATAGTTTTGGTAATTTCACTGATGAAATTACCCTAATTACTACTAAACGGAATCTGAATTCCGTTTAGTAGTTTAGACACTTATGTTAACAATTTTTTGAACATAGATCAGTGTAAGTAGATTACGCCTTGTCAAAAATACATAGCAAAATTGTGGCGATGGTCAATCATTTGATTACACTTATAATGCTTTTGGGTTCGCTTAAAACGCACAAAGCTAATTCGAGGTGCTATGTATGAGCCGATTATGTAAATGCAAAACCATTTGCTGGGATTCATCAAACTGCCGCAGTTAATGTTCGTCACACGAATCGTTCGTCGGATTATCTGCAGTCGACTTGATGTTCTGAAGCTCATTTCAATAGGACTAGACCATGTCAGCTTTGTTATAGTACATAATATATGTACAGCGTGATAAGTGGTTAAATTTATTGTATAAAAAGGTTGGCTATCTAGGAATGTATACTATAATATAGGTTAGTAGGTATATTTACTTTTATATATATTACATATATTATTAGTTTATGTAGGTACTCTTGATACTTTCAGTGTTGTATATTAAGTTGAGTACTGATAAACGTTTTCCCCATAAAATTACTTGTCAAAGCTTTACAAAAACTATAAATTCTCCAGTTGAATCTTTATTTTTATTGCCTTATGTACCTACATAATTACGAATCCAGGAAAATTGGGAACACGCCTTAAAAAGTACTAGTTCCCCAGGTCTAAGTTATTATAGTGTACAGTTCAGGGAGAATGAAAAAGTGGTGCTTACGAATAGCTCGTCGGGTTTCATCTCGCTGCCTTACGCTTCGCAGCACCATACAGGTGCTTCGCTAACAGTCGCGTCAAGTAAAAACTTTCGTGACCGCGCTACAGCAAATTAAACGATCCAGGATCCGGGACCATTTGTAGATAATTCTGAAATCCCCGGATTACAAAAAAGATCGAATTCCTTACACGCGCTGTGCAGCGTGAAACATTCTGCGTCAGGTCGCGTCTTGTTGTGTACCGACCCTTACAATATTTCTGTATAATTATAATTCTACTGTATATTCTCAGATATTAGCTAAAACCTTTTTATTCTTGAAAGTTGCTATATCGAAATGAGATACAGGACTGATAAATTGTTATGAATCACATGTATATTGCACTAACTAAAACAAAAAATCTAAATAACCGATGTCATTCCAAAGTTTGAAACCTTAATACTCACTTACACCGGTAAGGTGCTAATATCATATTTATATAATGTACCTGAGATGAGGACGAGTCCGCTACCTCTTTTGAGTTGTAAACGAATAGGATATTAGGTCCATCTCACATGGCTTATTTTTAATCTGAGTCCGGTAGAGTATTGTATAGGAATCACACGTGCTTTTAAGCGTTATTTACATAATTGACATCTGATGTTAGAAATAATACAAAACATAATTCAAAGCACCTCACACATTTTTCATACTACAAAGTTATATTAATCCAAATAAGTAGGTATAGTTAGGTAGGTACACGTACTTATGTATTTCTTTTAACTATTTCTATTAACTTTCAAATTGTGAAAGGTAAGTTAATCATAATAATTTTGTTAAGGTAATTAAGTTAAATCAATCTCAAGTAGTTAATTGATCAAATTTATCGGTATTTAAAGCGTAAAATATTTACTCGTACCTATTAAGAATGATATCAGTATTGACTGCACGCTTTAATAGTTAATCGTTTAACTAATAAATTTGTGACTTTTCTTTAATTTCCTATACAACGCTAATGGATTTCTTTTGTCCTTTATTTCCCTATAGAAAACTATTTTCGGAAGGGTTATAAATAAATCTAACCGGTAAGCCTACAGATTAGCAAAGTTGAAATTAGAATTGTTTCCTACGGGTAAGGTTCAATCAAGAAACCTATTTTTCAAAAATTTATTTTACAATAGGAAGAGAGTATAAGTTCTACTGTAAAACACTTACGTACTCGTGTATGTAGCGTTTGAAATAGAAAGGCAACCCAGTGTGACCCAAGTCAAGACTTCAATGCTTACCTACTATTACACAGTAAATGCTGCTGACCTGCATGGTCCTAGCTTCTGTTAAAGATACTTAAAAAAGTCCATTTCGAATTTCTGCACTTATGTGAATCTCATAGTTATTTGTTGAATAACCAGTGGTACTCCGTAAAAATAGCTTTACTTTTTCAAAGCAAAGAAAAATTACTGCGCAGTGACTACATTGAGTCCGGTACTTACGTACCTACTTATGCAATTATCATAGAGTTAAAATAATGTTTATCTTCCGTCCGTCTTCATGCAGATTAAAGTAAATAGTATTTAGTCGAGCGATATTTTATACATAAAAATCTCGCTAAAACTGCACTTAAGTAGTCTAGGACTCTAGGCTCTATGAATGAATTTTAAATGCATCGAACAAAGTACCTATTATAGGCGTAAGTTTTGCTTCACGTTGCTAGGAAACTTTAGGTTCTTTGTGTACATAAGAAACATTTTTTGAATTTTTGCATTGAATTATTTTTAAAAACATATTTGACTGGAGAAGAAAGAGTGATTGAATGACTATGGTTATTTAAGCATGCATACATATTGACAATATTCAGGCATAGGTACTCTACTGCTAGATGTCTGTGTACATTAATCACATTGTGTTACGTTACATTTTAAAATTACGAATTTAATTAGTTGTTTTGTAATTTAAACTAGAATCCTTTTTACATTTCAATTTGGTAACATAAAATATATTGGATATAATTCTATTAAATAGATCGAATAATAGATGTAACTTTGTCATTTTCAATTTTTCTATGCTCGTACTAGAAGGTAGGTACAATTTCTTTTCAAATTTCTTTCCCTCATTTCTTTGGGGAAAGAATTTAAGGTTGGAATGTGTAATCATACGAGTTGGAATGCGTACACGTTACTCTTATGCAAGTAGTAAACTCTATTCTATTGTCGGCCGACTAAGATCCCATCGAGGAACTAAAGCCAAAGTAAGCACCTCTTATCTTTTCTCGACCTCTTTGTCCGCTCTGAAAAAAATGCGCTAAAAGAATATTGTTCACTTAGTCAACGCTCGTTTGTAAATGAGAATTTCACGACAAAAATAAGGCGTCAAGTTCGAAACACTGTTACTTACTTCCATTATGTTTTTAAATAAATCCCTGAAACAAAAGCGTAACTGGCAACAACGACCCTTAATTAAACTGAAAGGGCGGCAGCATTTATTGTGAATTTAACAAGTGCGGCAGCTTTTGTGAAATACTCAAAATTTTACGGTGATTGATTTTTAATTTTGTGTTGTTTAAATACTTTTAGCATGATAAATGCTCCTTAACTTATTAACATACCTCGTATCTTACCGATGTTCGGTTTACTAAAATGTACCTACACACTTTCCTTCTTTTATTAACTTTCCTTAGACCCACGTTTACATATGTGTGGGTATCAAGAGACCAATTGTAAATCCCTGGCTTAGGGGACGAATGCTTACAAGAATTAGTAATTTCGGTGTTTAGTTTAGTTTCTTACCCTTTTATATATATACGAACGTGAAAGGGTCCCGTTTAAGGTCCTTCTCTGTGGGATATTAGATTACGGTGATTCTTATTCCCTCAGGCGTTAGGGGAAACTTCATTACGACAGTTTTTTGGCAGACCCTTGTATCCTATCATTATTTTTAATCATGGTTTCTTTCGTTTTAGCAACTTCTAAACTACTACATACCAAGTAAAGTGTGCTTATATGATACACTAGTATCATATATGCACATTTACTGAGTTAAATACTAATTTCACTCAGTAATTTAGTGAGAAATTTATGTTTTTATTTTTCCTAGAACGGACATATCTTAAGAATACCTCCCAAAAAACACCTCTAGTTTTGTGTAACTGAATCGATACTATTAACACACTAAATAATTATATATTTAATGTGTTAGTTATTTCAGATTTAATAGTAACAATTTTAACTTATAAAATTTACGTTACTAATGTTTTTTAAAAAAGTTAATGAAATATATAATACAATAATACAAGTTCTACCATCTACAATGTTTGTAAATGATCCACAAGGATTCTGAAAACATGTACCTAATGTATTATTTTTGGCACAAAAGTATTTACAACCTTCCGAAGCTAGTAAGGAAAAACGCGTGGAACGTTACCACTTGCTCATTCATCCAAATTCCAAATCCGCCCTGCCATGTATTGCAATGGGGATTGCAATCCAGCAAAAGGCTCCTGCCTGCCATCCCGTGTAATCCCGCTGATTGATAACATTGTGGGAATGCAATCCCTAGTTAAAGTGTTTACAAGCCGCTGTCTGTTTGAGACTGTCCGCTTCGAAGCGGACCTTTAGAACAACTACAAAATATGCTTTATTGTTCACCAATAAAGGAGAATACGACAAATACGAGCCTAGTGTAAACGATAGGCGATCTAATCATATTTTCCTTTAATGGAACGTTAAATTAAATTTTCAATTGAACACCTTTCCTGGCAATTAATTAATAAAAAATTAATTAGATATGTAAAAACTGATTGAAATAATTTATTATTACCCTTTGAATTTGCTACTTAACTTTTCTACCGAAGATAGGTAAAAACATAAATAGAATAAAGCTCTAACCACTCGGGTTCGGTGTTTTATTCTTTTAAGATCGAGACTTGCCGTGACACGGGCTTAATTAATTGAACTCCAGTAAAATCGTTAGTTTTTATTATACAATATACTAGTTTGTAACTTGCAGCCCTTTTAATGTATTTATCTATTTACATATTTAGTTTTAAAATAATAACTCTAGCTTTAAGGCAATTATTGACCAATATTTTTATATGTCTTTTCTATTATATAAACGGCGTCAGCGATTGCAGATACGATAACAATACCAATCTAAAACCTTTATTAGGCACCGCAATTGCCTAACGTGTACCTACCTACCTACATATATAGTGGTTGGTAGCGGTTTCTCTGGTCGAGATGTCGAAGGCCAACTAATTCGCGTTCGGTGTTCATGTTCTAGAAAGGTACTCGGTATACGTAGGTATATTGCGAGTAGGTTCCGATTTTATACTAAACCTTTACAAACATATATAATAATATGCCTAGGTATATTATTATATACTAAATAGAAATTCGCCCTCTTTTCACAAAATAAAAAACGGGAATGCAATTGGACTAGGCGGATGAAAACTAAATAATTGAAAACAAGTGTTTGGGCAGTAGTAACTAAAGTAGCCAAAAAATTAAAAACCATTGAACTGGTAGAGTATAAACACCTTCAAATAATCATGCGTATAAACTTTTAACGTCAGAAAAGCGTTTCACATTCGATTCACTTCAATAAAAACAAAAGTTGGCAGTTTTGTTCAGTATTTTTTACAGGGGAGTAGATAATATAAGGGGGTTCGAATGACAGCGGCGTGTTTGCCCCGCGCTCGGCGTTCAACACATAATATGCGGGTTGTAAACGGCTCTTCTGCGGGATTTAAATGCAAAATAAACTTCACTTTCAGAAAATAGCTTGCAGAGGTATTTCTTTTGTGGGTTCCGAGCTCCAATACAAATTTCCTCGTAGTACTGAAATAAAGAAAGTTCTCAATACATTTATTTAGCTTAGGTACTTTTATTTGATTTGAATGAATGGTTTAATCTGTCATGTGGTATTTTTTTATTTTTGCTCGGCGAATCAACTTTATTTATATAAATTATGTTAATAATATATATTCATTTTTACATTTAAAAGGAAGTATATTAAATAGTGTCTTGTTTAGACTTGAAAAAGAACTTTTATTTCACAATTATAAAACCTGTTGTATAATAATATGTACATGACAACTTTGATATTGGCAACACAGCAGGAACAGGAAGAGGAAGGACGGCCATGATGGTGAAAGATGTCAAAAAGAAAAGTTAGTATTAAGGACAGCATAGCATTGTAATGGTACCAATAATAAAATAAAAGTGACTAGTATCTTTGGACATCTTTATTTAATAAAGAACATATATAACAAAACCAAGTTGTATTAATATTATCTATTACTACGGAGGACTTGTACCTTCTCTTCTGTTACAAAACGTCGTTTTGCTGACAATATAATTAAAAAATAACATTGATAACGTAACGCTGGAAAGGGCGTTACCAAGAAATTAAAATTTGTTCTCCTACAAAACCAATTAGGCGACAAATTTTTAAAAACCTTTACTATTTAAGGAAAATTTCTACAAAGGAAAAGTGTACAAACTATACGTGTAGCCTGAAGTGTGGGTTGTTTATAGTTTGTTTGCATCCGTTCATTCATACTCGTATACCAACAATTCATCTTTGGCGCTTCGCGTCTAGACCCGACGGATATCCGCTTAACGGAATTTGCTACCATCTTTTCTTGCTGTAGGAAAATTGTATCTTAAACTTTAACCGTGACTGCAATTTCACAAGTCGATCTAACCTCATATTTTTTAATATTTTTCCTTCAATTTACCTAATATTTTTTTACATAAAGTGTTCAATATGTAGGTAGTAGTGCGTCTTTTAAATGTAAGATGTAGTGACAATCCCTTAAATAAATGTAAACATTGCGTAGCATCACAAGAATAAGTTCTATACAAGTTAAAAGTAGGTATTTTTATGTATTCATTCATTCAGTAGGTACCTACCTATTAAAAAGACTGCAACGAAAAAAAGATTATAATATATGTAGTTCGGGGTATTCGCTTTTATCTTTTATGTAACTAGTGTTTGAGATAACGCAAAAGTAAAATACCTTAAATATTTCTTTTTCAATAGATAGGGTAACGTCTACAAAACTTTTAATACATTCCGGACTAAATTCAATTGTAAAGATTCCATAGGTCTACAAAAAAGAACAATTTATGCAACAAATCATAGCTTAGAAACAATCGTCTCGATGAAATTCCCAAAATTGAAAAGAACAAATTTTATCGCTGCAAAGTTTTGTAATATAAAGTCGAATATTCAAATTTTCTGCCTTGACATAATAGGCATAAATCCGTAAGTCTCGAATCTAATACAGCATTAAACCGGAGCCTATTGGATTCCTTTTGTACACGTTCAGGAAAGCTACGAGCTTGTAATTATGCTTTGAATTTCTGTAACTTGCCACTTGTAATAAAAATAAAACAAATACGGAATTTGAAAGTCTCTGGGAACATGTTATTTTTCAATTTGCGAGGCTATCAATTGTTTTTTCATTGTTGCATCGTTTAGATAATTGTGTGTCGCTATTGCAATTAATTCAACTCGTAAAATTATCACTCAATACACTCAAGACTCCTTATCATGGTTTTAACATTTTTTTGTTAAGTAAATTAATAAAATGCCAGTTTTTTGTTATTGTAACCTTTATTTATATTTTGTACAATCAATTGAATGCCGGAATTAAACGATATATTTAAGTACTTCCCTGTTCATAATTTAAATTTAATTTTAACAGTAACATTAAACTAGTTTGGCAACATATTTGAGCACATGTGAATAAAATATTGCATATTAAGCTAAAACATTTATCTTACATCTATAATAACATTGATTGGATTTCGTGTAATTTAATTAAATAGTTTTTATCTTATTATATTATGTAGTACGATACCAGACTATACTTGAACAAACAAAAACATTAATGCTTAGATATTATTTAATTAATATATAATTGTATATATTTAGTCATAACTTTTATTATAATATGAAAGCTAGCTGACCTACCATGATTTAATTTTTAGAAAACTTATTAGTATTTTAACACAACAAATGAATCAATTTAATAAAAATATTTTATAATTATCTCACTGTATCCATTACACGGCAATATAGAAAACTGCTTTTTAAAACAAAATTTTATGAACCTAAATATCTCATTATTAATACTGAAAAACCTTAACCGCTATCGTAAATTAGACAAGCACCATTATGCCTGTCCACTGATCTTATTTTATTATCACTATTTAGTAAAAATAGTAAATAATTAACATTTTCTTTCAGTATATAATGCTTACATCAGCTCCAGGTATTATGTACGACTATAATGCCTTATTCATAATGATTTTTGTAAAATAATGTCAATACAAAACATTTTTATATATCTATTAGAAAACAATGTAACAACCTGAATTGAATTTAACAATCTGATGGCGATAATTATGGTGATAAATGACTGATGAAGTTCATAGATTTAACTTTTTATCAGAAAAAAAATTATAAAAGGTAATTTACATTTAATTTAATAATTTAAAAAATGTTGAACTGGCACAAAAATTTACTTTTTAAAAATTAAGCGCTATATTTTATATCATAGCCAGTTAGTATGAATAACTTTTCACGTACTTGTCGCCCAAGTACTCGTAGTTAGAAATTTCTATAACGTACCGTGAATAAAGCAGTCGCAATGTCGTGCCATTTTATTCATTCTGGTTTTACGCATTCTGGTTTTCTGGTTTTATGCAGTAAACAACTTTTTCAGAAACACAAGGGCTGTTTTTAAACACGATATTTGTGAATATTATATATTCCTATATTATATAGGAATGGATGTTTGATTGTTTCATATTGATGTTGTCGTATTCTGAAAATAATTGAATTTTTTTGCATAAAGACAAACTATTTTACACATTAAAATTTCACCGCGGCCGATAAATAATTGTAACAACTTGGCACCACTGTCTTATAAATTTGGCAATTTGTGTTTTTTCTGCGATTAAACTATGGAGGGGTTAAAATAAACATTAATGTCGCTGCACCCTTTTTATATGCCAGTATATTGATTAGCTGTAGCAAACACTAAATTACTTACTAGATCAATCTTAAAATATACAACCATGCTCGTGAATGATGATTTCATCTGGTAATATACTATATTAACTGTATTAATCTATTTAAACTGTATTAATTGATAAATAAAAACATCGATAAAAATATTTCATAAAAAAAGTCGGTGGCAAAGATAACTCCATGTTATAATTGCAAAGTATTGACATAATGTTGCAGCACTTCTAGGCCCAAGTAGTAACACTCAAGTTCTTATCATTAAAATCAGGAGTGGTTCTATTATTTCGTAAAGTACTCTTCATTGACTTAGATGGGAGGTTTGAGTGGCGTGTTGCCCACGTGCAAATTGTTCAGCTGAGGCAGCAATATGGCGGCCGTCGCTATGGTGGTGACCAACACGAACACTGCCAGTAGCGCGCGGTCAGCCACAACTGCCACCTACGAAACGACATGGCAAGTTAGCCAAGCTAAACTTAACACTCATATTTGCCTTCAACCCTTTTTATGTCCCACTGCTGGGCTCGGGTCTCTCCCCACAACCGGAGAAGGCTTGGAGCATACTCCACCACGCTGCTCCAATGCGGATTGGTGGAGATTCCCCCGTCTCCGTCTCCGGTGGAGAGTCTCCCGTTACAAATAAAATATTTCATACTTTTTTAGTATTTTTGTCGGAGGTTTTTTAAATTTATTTTTTATTTATTTATATAACTGAAGCTGAAGAGTCGTCGTGGCTGCTGGGTGTGGATTATAAAAAAAAGTTGAAATTACGATTAAAAAAAATTATAAGAGATAAATTTTATTGGTTCTGGCGTTATTTTCTATTGAAATTAAGTCTTTGGAAATGAACCTACAGATTAATGAGCATAATAAAATAGCATAGGTACTTAATTAGCGTTTAATGTTTAAATTAAATAGAATAACAATCAATGAACTTTAACCCGGACAAATTACAAAGGCGTTCCCGTCAAATTAGATTGTCACAGATGACAAATGAATGCCCGCATTGACATTTGTGTAATTATAAACCTCGGCTCAATTTACAACGTCCATGATATCATGTTTCGATATTCAGAGGTGTATCGAATGATCTACATTAGGTAATATTAAGCAACTCAGCAAGAAATATCATTTTGCATATTTTATCCAGGTACAAGTTATGCTATCTATTTATTTTCTGGCAATTTTTGCCAGAAATGGTGCTTGTTTCTAGGAATGGTGCCTTCAGTAAAAACTGATTATAAAAGGAAGGATCCATAAATGTCTGTTAGCTTTACATAAAAATACCTATTGATCTTCCGGTTTCAAAGATAAAAATATTCGCATCACCCAAAGAATTCTTACGCAAAAACAATACAATGCGCCCGAGACTGAGTTTATCAGCAAAAAACTTAGCCGCTAGGTATTAAGAAGAGAAGTAAAAGAACTACAACAATGAAATATGTAGGTATGTTATACAATTTGAAATTGAAAGAGTGGTTGGCATAATCTGTGTATGAAATGAACCTTTGTCTGAAGACAAAGAACCATACGTGCACGCGCACACGCCGCGGTGTCGCGACACGTGTTACACACACGCGCACACACATACACACGCACACGTATGCTGTAACCCTGCTTGTCTTTATTAGTTCGTTAGTGGTTACAGTTTGAAAACGTCACAAAGGAAATTTTGTAGGTGTGTGCTTGTAAGGGCGTAGAACCGTTGATTAAGGACAGTAGGTGTTTTAATTGCTAATTTATTAATTAGTTAATGTTATTTATATGAGTTTGTCGAGGAAAGAAATATTTGTTTGGCATGTATTTTTTTGGTATGTAATTTCGTTAGTTCCTACATAGTCCCCTAATTTGCTTTGCTTTTGTAGCTTGCTTCACTAGCAAATTAATTTCCTTGAAATTATGGATTGCGCAAATTTATTTTTATAGCAGGTATTTAGTTATGAGTGTTAAGTCCTCATTATTATTTACTTAGAACCATAATATTATTGCTAATTGATTTGCTATTCTTTATTTAAGTAAATAGACAGTAGATGAGATATTACGTATCTATATAATCTACCCATTTCCCTTTCTTTCAATCTTCATCCAAGAGCATAATTATAATAATCTTCATCTGTAACTAAAACTGTCAACAGATTAAAAATTACAACGTAAAATAAAAACAAAATATTATGTTGTCGAAGCTCTGCTTAGATTCAAATGTGAAACATTGTTTTAAAAGAAGTATGGCGTCCGTAAAGTCAATGACACTCGAACCGAAAATATTCGAACGAAGAATGGGAGCCATCATTCATTGTCGCTTGCGAGGGGGCCGACACCATAATGCCTGTACCATAATGATAAATTTGATTATTATTTTTATACATTTTTCTTCCACCTCTTTGTCAGTGCAGCAATTAACCGCCTTGTCTAGTCTGAAATAAAAACTTTTTTTTCTTTTATCCTGTCCCAACTACTTATTGCGTTGCTTTGAATTGCTTTGAATAAATATGGTAATTATGTCTAGTTTTACGCCAACAGCAGACTAAAGGAAAAATCTACAGACTAAATAATACATAATAATATCTATAATTAAAAAATGAAATTCCTACCTATATGATAGATTATCCTGGCCTTTTCTGTTACTGAAAAATATGTTTTATATTTGTTTTTAAGCTTAATTATTTCCTCTCATTATTTTTTTTAAGCTATTCTAAAGCTTTAAATGTCTTTACTGTAAACACTATGCGTATGAAAAGCTGTGATTGCTAAGATATTTATTAATAAATGCAGGACAGAATATTTAGAGGAGAAAAAAGAAAGAACATTATTTAAAAAAACTATACATTTGACGACCTGTGTAGTGTAGTGGTTACCACGCCAGTCCACCATTCGAAGGGTCCCGGGT
>DWQL01001149.1:0-12190 GCA_018231265.1 Noctuana haematospila | reverse complement strand
TTTAAGAACCTACACACAATAGATCATGCGAGCAGTATCTTATAGGGCTTAAGGCGACAGTATGATGTTGAGTATGATGAATGATAGTATTGATGACGTGCAAATTCATCATACGATATGCCCGTGATCTATATCATCTATATAAAGTAAGTAAGTAATAATAATGTAAAAAAGAATAAGAGCTGCACAAAAACTACCCAGTGAATAGATCGTGTAGTGTGTACTACTTATTAGAGAAACTAGTATTGCATTTTGCATTATGTTCTAGTAGTATAGAATTGTATATTTTGTATGTACCTACTTGTGTACCTATATTCTTATGAACTTAGGTAATTTATTCGTGCCACTTTCATTGGGCGAATGTATTAATAAAAACTGAATGGCATGTTAATTATACTATTTATTAAAAACACGGGCTTATCCTTTAGTGCATTTATTGCAAACAAAACGTGCACCTTCGACAAGTAATATCTGCTTTATTACTATTATTATTATAATTGAAGAAATGAACTGAACTATAAAGCACGGACTGACTCACATAACGCTAAAAAGTATTATTAGTTTCAATTCAAAAGCCCCTTATGACAGAACAAGACGAGAAGAGAAACGCGCGTCACGTTTCTGGATATTTGCCGCGCTCCCACACAACTAGTCACGAACTTATACTTCACTTAATTAACGTAAATAAGACAGTTTTGCGAACGAAAAAACAAACGGAACGCTGAGGTCGATGTTTCGCTGAAACCGGATCCGCGGATTGAAGAGCTCTCCGTCGGCGGCCGTCTTAGCCCACACTTTATGCCACTTTTTATTTTTAATGAGCCCTTTTATCGTGACGTTAATAATCTACGGGGAGAATTTCTGAAATGATTATGATGCTGCCATAACAAAGCGGCCGATGTTACCAAACATTGGAAGCTTTTAAGGACGTAAACGTCAGCGAAAACTTTTTTAATAAAGGTAAAATACTGTTTATTTGAGCTTCAGTGTCTTGTTATTTTTTCAACAAAATATTAAGTAATGTCGTGGTAAGTCTCGTGTCGTGGAAGGTCGGTATGTCTAGTGCAGCTACTCAATTTAATAAACACACACCTACGAGTATCTCTCGTTGACATCCAATGAAAATAGCGTTCAATTTATTTTCTTAACTTGTTTCAAAATAATATTTAATTTAATATCTATAAACTGATAAAAAGCTTGTGATGTGGTCGGTCTACTTGCCTTCTCTTTAATATGACGACGCCTATGTCACTAATTTTGCCAGTCTCAGTCAATCTCAGTGAACAGTCTGGGTTAAATTTCGAATTTCATTCAGGTCTCGAACAAATAAGTAATTGCTCCTAATCAGTCCAGTCGTTTAGGAGTCCTAACAGGACCTAGGTCCTAGGAGTGATAACATACACACGTACCTACAGATTTATTTTATATAATATATGTACCTACATAACATATATTTAAATAAAGATAGCGATCGTTGTCTGTGAACAAAACAATAGTAAAAGTGTAGTTCTGGATAGCTCGTTACAGAGCGGCTTGTACATAGTTCTGTAAGTAGTGTATGTGTGCCATATTGTATAGGACCGGTCGTACACCTGCCCGAGGCACACGCCACTGACGCTTCACGCACACTGGCCAATAATGACAACTTGTCTTAAGATTCCCCTAAAATACTTAGCTCATATTGAATTGATACTAAACGTAAAATAACAAATACAAATTTTTCTACCGGTAATTAACTTGTTCGGTAGTGCCAACATAAAAGTATCTAATAATTTTATGAGACCTATTTTTATCTCTGTTAAGGGCGATAGTAGTGTAGGTAATACTAACAGAATTTCAACACCTTATGGTGTTACAGGTAGTATTACAGGCATATATAGGTGTGTGTGTGTACACCTACTCGTAATGTATTATTATAATGAAATCCGAAACCGAAACCCAAAATGCGATAACGAGTGCGCAGTGCGCGCGTATCCTTTCCTGTCCTCGCTATGCGCCAGCGCAAGATAAGCCTGGACGTGCGCATTTTATTTATTTTAACATTTTTAAGGCGGCCGCATTCGCGTAGGCGTTTTATTTCTTATTGCGCGCCGCGGCGGTAAGTCACGAACTGGCCCGTACCACCTTGAGGGCTAAATAGCACCTACACAGACACCATCTACCTCTTTACTCCCTACTGAAATAGGGCGAGTGCTATCTCGAGAGTCTTTTATAAAATATCTATAGATACATTACGAAGTGCAAGGTCCTTTCTGCACGCCTTTTTATCGTGAAATAAGCAACACGTTCAGATTTCAAAAGGTCACGTTGTTTAAACGTTTACGGTATTAAGAAGATTATACGTTCGTTATAGTTATGTTATGATACTCTATACCGTTTTATTGGTTGCTGTTTTGTAGTTTGGTAATTTTTGCAGATAAGGTATGTGTCATTTTTTAATAGACTTAATAAATAATAAATTTAATAGGTAGATTCAATTCATCGAGCTAGGTATGTAGTACTGCCTTTCATCATTGCCAGTCATTGGTTGAATTTTAATGGTAAAAAAAAAGAAAAATGTAAGTACATAATTAATTAGGTAATAGTTTAACTATGCCGCTTCCTGCAACTTAGTATTGGTTAGTAGGTAATGTAGGTATTGTATGTAATTCTTTTTTTGCAGAAACACAAAAGAATAGGCAGTTTGGAGCAATTTATAGTTAATAATAAATGTTACGCTTGATGTGTCTGTACCTATTGTTTAATTTATCGAGTCTGTAATATTTAATTTTAGTGAACAATGAAGATTTAATTTGTTTTTGTTACCATACATTTCTCACTATTTATGAAATGCTTAATTTGATGTATGTACACGCTTATATTTCTTACTTATTCCACACAAAAAGTAAAGTAAGAGAATGCTACCTTAATACATATTATAATTATATACAAAGTATCTCAAATTAGTACTTCAAATTGCTCGTATATAAGATATGAACATTTTATAAAGACTCACGATAACTTCAGTGCTAAAATTACTTGTGCTTTTTCATACTTTACACATCACCATATTTCTTATTAAGATCTCCTTTCTTACTAACGACGAGTACTTAAAGCCGTAAGTGAGATGAAGAAAGATGTCACGACGATCAAGATAGCTAATTTAAGTAACTTGAGTAAGTTAAACATAACTACATGTTACACTTTTACAAATGTATGAAATAGAAACAATTGTAGAGTATCATCTATTTTTCTTTACAGACCTTAAAACCTAAAACCCTAACTAACAAACTCTATCACATAATCAGTTTTTTATTAATAAACGAGCATTGCACTCCTCGTGTCACTTATTGCAAGAACAAGAAGTTCCGACCATTCAGAATTAATTATAACAGAATTAAAACATTACTCATATAGAAGGAGACAATTGAATGTCTAAGAATTTGATTTTATTGGTATTGTATAACGTATTTATATTCCGTTCGAAAAAATAAAAAAAAATATCAATTGAATTGAGGACTTTATGACACGTTATTTCTATTTATTATTTGAAATTTTTAGACGCACGGAACTAAGAAATGGAGAAAAGATGTCAGGAAATGCTCCTACACGCTTTCAGTCCAGAAACAAGCGTGGCAACTTTACGCATTATATTGTTGATTAAAAAGAACCAATGTGTGACATGAGCATTTATATGCTTATTCACGTCACAATAATCAGACAATCGTAATTCAGTCGCATATGCCACTATCGTTTCGTGTAAGCCACTCGTCTATAAACGTCAGGCACCTCCTACTCGTACTTGCCTCTTTTCCGTGGTGTCTACTAAGTAAAAATGCTTTTCTTGTTCATTTATTCCTTGACTACTCATTATAATGAAAATAGGAAGGCAAACGTTAGGTAGGTACCTTTCTAAGAAATTGAGCAGGAAATATTAACGGTATGTACGCACGCATATAGCATAACCAATCAAAATACATGTACGCGAAGCCTGGCAAACTATTCTATTCATAGTAATCATCGATTCCATTTATCTGAAGATTACCTACGAGATGAAGCGTACGGTCGTCCTCTTTGATTATTCAGAATGTGCATGCAATAGATTAGAAAGTTGTTTATGGTTCCGACTTCTGAGATTTTAATAGAAAATAAAACCATAGACACTTACCCACGTACGTATCTTGGTAAAAGGCTGCATTTAGGTATGTGCATTTAAGTATTTTATGAATAGGGCACTTAATTGTATATGTTTCATATATTATTTGCGATATGCAGTATACTTAAACTAGTACTCGACACTATCTCTGAAATTAATTGGAGGCTTTAATTTATGATAAAGTGACTTAAGTAGGCATTCCGTGAAAAGGGCAAGTAATATTTTTAATTTTATTTTACGTTAGGCCGCTATCTGAACTACACTACTTACGAGTATAATATATGTATGTACGAGTAGGAGTATAAGGCGAACATGTTGGTAAAATGTTTTTTTTATTTTTATTTACGAAAATTGTTTTGAAAAAAAATCCATCTTTTAAATTCAATAAACCTCACCACTAATTTGCAACGAAATCTATCTACGCACTTTCATGCCACATTAATTTTATTGAACGCGTACCTAAATGTTTATCACACATGTTCCAAGTGCCATTGATAAGGCATCTTTCTGACATAAACAAAACGTTTTGCAATAAAATTAATTAAAGTCGAAACCCGAAACGCAGTGGCGATAAAATTCTTGACACGATTTCCAAGCCACCATCGCGCACCTACTTATGAAGAATATGCATTAATACGAATATCAGGTAATTCCTAAGGTATTCGTGCCAACAGAAATTTTTATAAAGGATATATTTCTCATGATTTACAGTAGTTTTATTGTCATTACTCCAACATATTATTTTATAGGTTTGGGTGGGAGAACTTGTAGGTACAGTTCGCCTCTATTACTTTCTTTTTAATTACTTCTATAAATAGACGCAGGAGTAACTTCTATAGCTGATAACTTAGAGAAGATATTTATGTCCTTTCGGGCTGATAACGTATATATATAGCATTAAACTACGTGAGTGTATATTATTTTTTATAATTTAATAAATCTTACTTATTTTTCATAACTTCCTTATAATTTTTTTATATCATAGAGATAAGTACATACTACTGCATACTATGCACAGATCCATAATTATTTACAACTGTTGGTTGCCGAGAGTCGTGACAAGACCGTCCTCCCGCGGTCGCGCGGCGCACGCGCTTCTCTTCGCGCAGATCGCCAATTTATCATTAAGGTCGTGTTAAAAGCTCTAACTATAAAAGAAATACATATTTTAAACCTTTTCAAACAGATATTTATCACGTAAAATGTGGGAAACGATTGACGGGTACGCCAACGTCTGCCAACCAAAATTTTTTTAATGGTTATTATTATTATTGGCCTGTGCTTTTCCCCAAACCTTTAAAAATTTCAAACGTCATACTCAGCGTTCGTTGCCTACATAAAAAATATGTGAATGAGAGTCTTGATCTTGAAAGTGATATAGCTATCCCAACTTAAATACTTTAAATTTATTTATTTTTTCTTATTAAACTCTATTACTTTAGTATATCGTTAAAACCTAAGTTAAATAAACATCGTAGGCAACTCCATTAAAGAATCATTAAACATACTAAATTTAGATTTTATGTACTAATAAAATGGCCAATAAACCAATGAATGTATAAATAATCCGAATCGTTCTATAAAAATGGTTTGACATTTAGCACCTCATAGGCAATTTTATTTATTTCTATAAAACATTACGTAGAGCCATTTACGATACGATAAGGATTAAATTTTACAAAGTATGTAATTAGGTGTACGTCTTTTACTACAATGTGCTAAATGATTACACCGGCGCTAGTCAAACTTTTCCTTCAAGTGTCTTTATTTATTAATGTAAAGGAAATTTACTTAGAATTTCTTTAATCCTTTTTATTCATACAGAACGCTAACAGTATCTTATTAAATTTTGTTAAAATCAGGTGAAGGGCAACTCCAGCTATCGTTTGCCTCCCTCCAACTAGGAATTAACAACACAGCTTTTTCTCACTTTGATGGAACGGTTTTTAAAGACGACTGAATATACAGTTACATAAGCACAGGTAATTATTAAGCTGATGAATGTTAAGTTAGCCTTTAACCCTACTTTTAAAAATACATATTTACATGACTATCATTTTATCTATTTTATCCTAGATGTGTTTCGCGGTAGACTTTGAGAAGCGCTATGTTGATGAAGGTTGTCGCAGGAGTCGCCGCCGCTCGATAAAATTCCCGTCTGGCCATTTTATTTTAAGGTGCGCATTAACAGCACGGGTAATTAAGCATCGAAATGTCGCCGCCATTCTGTACGAAGGCGTCGCCCTAAGTAATGGCGACTACACAACCCACATTAACGCAGCATCCACAACCGTAAAGTATAAATGCAATTAAGAAGTTCGCCGAAACGGAAAACTTGTTTAATTACCAACAAAAAGCTCATTATTGTCATTACTTTAACAAGAATATATGTCCAATTACATGTTCAAAATTTAGTTGAGTAAATTTTTCAGCTTTCCATAAATATGCAGCGAAAAGTTTGTTGAAGTCAATTTACATGAACGAAGATTTAACATCTTCCATTTAGGTCGCTCTTAATTAACTATTGTGGTAGGTGTTTTGAATGGATGGTATGCTACGCATTTTAACCACCTTTTTCATGGAGCAATCGAACAAAAAGTAAGGTACGCTAAATTCAATTGGATAATCAATTCAATTAATTTAAAAGGATAGCTAGCTACCTTCCAATCGCTGGCGATGGAACGTGACCGTAATTGGTACGATTAATGCTCGCTCTGAAGAATCGATTCATTCTTTGTATCGAGATCGGACATATTGAAGGCATGTTCGGAATGAATTGAACTCAAAATTAACTAGCTGCCCTTCTCTGAATAGAGATAAAATCGTTAATGAACCTTTGAAATGGACAGGTAGCTCGCGTGCTGAATAGTCTATTGTGGCAAAACAGTTTCAGTACAAAAATAAGTGCCATTGTATTGTCTGCGTAATTGCTGGTGATTTAATGGAAACCTTTTAAGTAATTTGCTTCAAATTAGTTGAAAAACAATGCTTCTGTAACTTAACCCATCGAAGACATTATAAGTGCCTTAATATATTTTGTTAACTTATTCGTTAAGTGTGTCGTGTTCTCGGGTTGCCAGTTTGATAGAAATATCAGAGTGTATTTATTTATTAGAGAGGCCTCAGGAAATTCAGGGGACTATTGGTGTGGTGTTGTTGTTACCATGCCTGTCCACCTTTCGGAGGGTTCCGAGTTCGATTCCCAGCAGAGCACAAGTTTAAATGATGAATTTAAATGTCTATTTCAAGTCTGGGTGCTTATGTAGTTGTTTTTGTGTGTGTCCATAGCATCCACGACACAGGATATTCTGGTGCAAGCCTATGAGTGTGAGGCGTTAATGTACTTCATATTAAAAAAAATTATCATTGGTCTTTCTTGGTACATTTCACTTACCTACAAGTTTTACCTACAGGGAACACACATGGGTACTTAAAGATTAAGACGTCAACAGATTCTAAGCAGCTTACTGAGCTTACGGGCAATGAGGAACCGGTCCAAGCTTTACGATGCGACGGCGTGTTGAGGCATTTTCTAACAACAATAAAAAGTACAAAGGGTCTTGAAGCGGGTCTGACGAGCACGTGCGGCGCATGCGCTGTGGGTGGCAGTTGCTTCTTTGTTTTCGCATTTTTTCTATGTAACATGACACGTGATCTTGTAAACAGATTTATATTTTAATAGTAGAAGAATAAATTAGCGGCTGGGTACGACCTTGCTTGAAAAAACCATAATTTGAGAACCAGAGGAATGATCAAAAAATATATTGAGTCTTGCCTTTACCAATTTTTTGAACTGTGAAATGAATATAGTCGAGGAAACACAAGTTGTAAACACAGAATTAGAAATAGTATTAACGTACGTAATCTTTTAAATTATGTTCTTCCGGTCGATTTAAGAATATGGATGCCGGCAACGAGCATCTTAGTAATAATTTCAGAAACCACTTGGTTCTCAAGATCTTATATTAATTTAGTAGATAAAATTTTATCAGTCGTTTTCTAACTTACTGTAAAGTAAAAGACGGAAACAGCTTTCCATTCTTATATTATGAAACAAATTAAAATCCTCTAATGTTACTTAATACTTATTTTAATAAGTATTACCCAAATTGTACCTATATCCAGAGGAATAAGGTAATCAATCAATTATTTTCTTATAAGTACCTATACCAAATTGGTCGACTAATCTAGTTCCTTTTTATTGGTCTTCGCCTTACGCACGAACAGGCAAATAGATGCCTACTTACTACGTTTTTTTCTTCTCCTTCCACGCAAGGTTATGTAGGTACTTTTTATACAACTGCAAATACTAAATAAAAAGTTCTCAACGGTGGCCGTCAATAGCCTAATGATTGGGTATGACGGCCGAACTAAGCTTTGACAAGACTTTCAATCGACATGGTGGTCGAACAGCGACCACCTAGATTGCCGATCTGCCGTAAGAGAAGACAACGGGGAGGTCTAGCACAAAAACAATACAATGTTTGTTCTCTGAAGCTATTCTAAGTATAAACATAGGTTTAGGTTGCCAAAGAAGGGTACGTGAGACGGGTTCTTTAAGTTCTTTTGGATTTCTGGTAGGATATAATAAAATTTAGTATATGCCACCCTATACAATCAAATAGTGAATGTATGGAAAATTAACATAATATGCTCTGGATAAATTATGTCATAAACACTAAATCTTTCGGTCCCACAAATTAACTAAACATACTAAGAAGAAGGTGTAAATGGTAGCCTAAGCCGCCCCTTGCAGCATACCGCCCTGAGCCTCCGTAGCCCTATGTATAATACGGAACTGTACTTATATAGTAGTACATAAGGTAGACTTTATATCGGTTGGTAGGTAATTATGTATCGATACTGCGAGTAACTTGGCCCCGCGTTCATTATGCCTTGTCACGCGTCATAACAGTGATTAATTGGGCATCCATCGAACTGATACGAACACAAAGAAGTAAAAAAGGTAAAGGGAATGACAAGAAGCAAGCAATGACCTTTTGGGTAACGAGGAGCCGTCAGTCAGACGAGGCACGAGGCCGATTCGCTTGACAACCTCAATTTAAATGCAACTCGATCTGCTTACACTCGTTCTTCGTTTGAATGATAGGTAATAAACTTCGGCTCAAATAACTTTCGGGATGATTACAACCTTTGTTAACTTAAGAAGCTAGAAGGCATAAAAGTAATACGTTACTTCACGCTGTTTAATAAATGGTATCGTAACCAGCTCAATGAAACTTAAATATGTAAAAGCGCCACAAACAACTGTTTGTAGTGAACAAATCCAAAAGATGACTTCAACATCGCAACTGTAGAGAGATCGAATAAAGAAGAAAAAAAGAGAACTCCGACATGTATGTAGTAATTAAACTCTGCGTTCCCGAACCAGATTTCAAGATAGCATTTAACTGCAGGCCTCAGTATTAAATAAAACAAATACAACATCTTTTTTCATGAAGACATTAAAATTGGTCTCGGACTGCGACGGTCGCGGTGGTCGAACTAATTCGTCAATGAACGTTTCATTACAACTGTTTTGTTTGCACTGTCTGAGCACTAATAGTGGGTTATTGGAGGAATTATTGCACCGGCGGCGGCAATTTGCCACAATCACGGCTTAATTATTTCCATAGGATACCACCGTGGCGGTAGGACAGATTAAAGTATTAATATGTATTCCAGCTACATTTTACAACCTTTGTTTACGTAATAATGCCTGTTATATCGAGGCATCAATTTCTGCGTAATAGATATTTAAACTTAATTACCCTCAATTCTACGTCAATGAAGATTTATGTAGAGCGCTTTCTAGAAGGTAATCGTCATCTTCAATACGTTATTTTGAAGCAATCATTCATATCATCTCTTCTCTCAGATAAGTATGCCGAAGTATTTAACAAGTTGAAATGACTAATAGTTCGTAGACTTGCATATGTTCTATATGAGCATTATTATGAAGAGCTCCAGTATTACTAAAGATCATTTTCAATAAAAAAAAATATTCGTTTACGAAAAAGAACTAAGTAACGTCCTATGTAAATTCAATGTGTCCAACACTGCACAGATTTTCTTGAATCATCATTTCAAATAGGTATTTAGGTACAGAAGTTAAGCGTCCAGTAAATATTTTAAAATATTTTTATAAAAAAGCACAAACCCAAGTATTAAAATGCCATTCTTCAGCCAGCCGTTGCTCCGATTTCCAAATATAACGATCAAGCCTAAAATATCTGTATTTAATTACGCGGTTATTACGGGGACGTGCCCCGTTAAAATTCATGAGCTTGTAATGTACCTGGTATCAGTTAGAAACGACTGAACACATAATTGAAATGTGATTTTGTTATGAGCAAGCAACATCTGTCGAGCCACCCAAGATGTGGGATTCGCCATTCGCTACTCAAACCGACTGTTTTGTTTGACGTAATTACCTAATAACCCCGGAATTTTTGAGTTAATTTGATGATGGCGTTTTAAGTCAATAAATTGTTTGTTTTTTCGTTTTAAAAATTTATTATAGTTCTTTGAAAGAAGTTATTACTAAAAGTTTTGTTTTTCTACCTGTCCTAAAGTATAAGCATGACCTTAAATTGTAGCGATTATTTTCGTAGGAGTAGTTATAGCGCAAAGTTCAAAACGGCCTACCAGAAGCAATATAAGGTATTAAATTAAAATTTAAAAAAATTATATATTTTTCAAATAATTACAAAAAAAATGTTAAACAGGATGATTTTAAGAGCAATAAATAAAAAACAAATACGAAATAGTTCTCTCATATTTATTTTATATTACTGGCATATAATAATGTCTTTTAGGTAGGTACATCATCTTACGTTTATAATAAACATTTATCTTCTTAACATAGTATCACTTTATTTTTATATATACAATACAATTTACTGCACGTTAAAATAAAAAGAGTTAAGACATTTTTATAAGACATGGCGGCATCGCTCTCGACGCGGGCGCTAACATCATAAAAACGCTTAGGTACATGTATAACTATAATAATAATATCCTGTTGTGTTTTAGTCTTTAAATGATCAACTTATAATAAAAACGGTTTACATTTATATTTGTACACAATAATAATTTGGCTCTTAATGTAAGCTAATAATCTATAAAGACGCGTGTTCTTAAACTGCTGTCCAATCAGCATATAGTAAGCATGCGATACAAACATTTTAACGCGTGATTACTATACAAAATGCATAATAATGATTCTTCTATCTTCACTACAAACGTAGATACCTTAAACTCTGAGTTTTAATTCGTAACATATAATATAATAAGTATTTTACTGTCCTTTTTCGGTAACTGGGAAGGAAGACAAAGTAACTGAATATTAGGGGTAACAATATATTATTACTTATTTATTTAATTATATTGAGCAGTTATTATTTAGTAAATTAAATTAATTTATTGGTAAGATTACCTTACAGTAATACAACATAATAGGCGTTAGGTACTCTAAGTAGTCATATTCACTAACTTAAGCCTATAAAATGGAAGACTATACGATTTTGCTGTATAAGGCACACAAACTCTTTAATATCACTAATAATTATAAGTAGTTATACAATAAAATTGTTAGAATATTTATTGTTATATTTGCAGGCAATAAATTGAAGCCTTTATGCAGCAAAACAATTATAAAATTTGTTATTATTATGTAATATATATGGCACTATGTGCTTACGAGTAACATATTATATTTATTTAACTGCGCAAATTCTAATATATTGGACGTCATCGTCCCTATGTGAAATACTGCCTCAGATGTCATCCAGAAATTTACATTTACATTTAAAACTAACACTAACTTATTGTAGACCCTAATCCCTAAACAGAATGGTCACACTAAAAATTTACCACTTAAAATAGATACTGACCACGCAAGTAACTTCGGGGAAGCCAAATATACAGAATATTTATAATAGGAACTTGAATACGCTATCACTCTAAAAGTATAAACTAAATATTTATATATCACAGAATGAAATGGAATAGAGAAAATGTCACCAGGGTCGCCAAGGTTTTTCCTCGGGGGGT
>DWQL01001148.1:0-12192 GCA_018231265.1 Noctuana haematospila | reverse complement strand
TCGGATGTTGTCAAACGGCCCTTTTACCACTAACGGTTACTCATCCGAGTACCGACGCCGCCCGTGGTTGCTTAACATTGTAATCGCTTGCGACCAACGGAACTACCAGTGGAGCTATACGGGCATCAAGTAATTAATAAGATTGAATAATTATGAATAAAAAAAATTGCCAACTAGACACCTTGTTACCATGGTGTTAAAAACTGTAACAATGATACAGATGTGAATGCCACGGACACGGCGACACGTGCGACCCGGTGACGGGCGAGAAGTGCAACTGCGGCAACAACACGGAGAGCGACGTGTCGTGCCAGACCGCCAGCTCCAGCAAGAACTCCGCGCAGGAGTGCTGGCGCTACCAGTGCGTCAAGTGCAAGGACCTCTACATGGGCGACCCTCGGAACGGACACCAGTGCTACAAGACGCTCAATATTGAGAACAAGCTGTGTTTCGATGGCAAGTCCATTGGTGAGTTTGAATATTTTTTATGATTCTTTTTTAAATTATAATAAGGTGAAAATGGAATTGCCTATTTATGCATATAATTGATGGATAAGAACTTTTCCTTTTTTATTTATTTTATGCCTCACACTCATAGCTCCACACTAAGATTATGTATTACAAACCCATTTTATTCATTTCTAACACATAAATGTTTCTTTTCAGATGAGTGCAAGCTCAAGCCACGCCCACTCTACCCAGGACAAACAGCCTTTGTTGCTATAAATCCGAGATACATGAACGTGGATATAAGACTTATCGTAGATGTTACCCAAGGTGCCGTCGATGTATACTTCAGTCCTAACGACAGTTCCTATGTTGTGACTGTAAATTCGACTACTGGTTCTCACATGGTGGCATTAGATCCTATGTATTTCAAGCAGGATACATCACGGACCGCGCCTTCCTTTGACAAAGTACTACAGAGTTCCTGGTACAATTTGAAAACACAGTATACTTTGAAAGATTACGTAGCTTTAGACCTCGCTACATATATTACTGTAGACAAAAGAAACTCTCTGATCCGTGTTCGCAATCTTCAGCGGCGGCTCGTCCTAACTCTACCCCAGAGCAATCACGACTTGACACACACGAAATTCTATTTAATTTTACGCGCCAGATATACTGTAGATGGCGCTGCTACGTACGGCATTACCTACTTCAGGCAGGACCAGCTCCACATCGATCTTTTTGTGTTCTTTTCCGTGTTCTTCTCGTGTTTCTTCTTGTTTCTGGCGGCGTGCGTTGTCGCCTGGAAAGCGAAGCAGGCGGCTGATGTACGACGCGCGAGGAGGAGACACGTTGTCGAAGTAAGTATTTCTTGTTGTAACAATTAATTTTTATCTTTTGCCCGAAGTGTTGTTTTATAATAATGTGACAGGTGGTTTAGGTTTCGTATATTTGGTGTCGAAAGTTAGTGAGGAATATAATATGCGTGAACGTTACACGGTGTACTTGTACAGATGCTGCACATGGCGAAGCGTCCGTTCGCAGTGGTGCGCGTGGTGCTGGGCGCGCCGCCGGTGGGCGTGCGGCGCCGCGACCTGCGCCCCGTCGCCATCGAGCCCACCGCCGACGGCCGCGCCGCCGTCACCTCCGTGCTCGTCAGGTACCATCCACCATCCCGCTGGCCAGAGTACTGCGGCCATGTACTCGTTACCCCACTCGTCCGTATCTTGTAAAAATACATATGTACTATGGACATAGTATACTATGGACGATACGACAACGCGATGAATGATCCGATTAGGGGAATGCGTGGTCGTCTGGACCATAGCGGCGTAAAGAGCATAGTGTGGCTGGTCCGTTAGATTCTTTATTTTTGAAAAGATTATAGTGTGGTCAGATTCCAGGTTTTAATTAAAATTATAGATAGGATTTTTAAAGTAATATGGCTATGGGGGTCTGAGGTATCGGTTCATTTTGTTCTTTTGAATAAAATGGTTTGGGAATCCCTGGTTTAGTGACTAAACTTTAACCTATGGTGGCGCGCTGGCCAAATGCAGTTTGGTGTATAATATTGGTGACGACGTTGCTTCAGGTTGCCTGGCGGGTCGCGTGCGCCCGTGCGGCTGGCGCTGGCGTCTGCGCTCGTGCTGGTGTCGCGCGCACCGCCGCCGCGGGCTCGCGCGCGCCTGCGCCGCCTGCCCTAGCCACCCTGCACACACCCATACCATCACCACTAGGTATGTTTTATTTATTTGTACATTTAAACTCTAAATAAAACTGACAGGTTGTATAAAAAAAATTATTTATTTAAGTACTTATCTATACATTATCACCTAAAATTAGAATTTACAAAGGTGGACCTAATGACTAATGGCATTCTCTGCCAGTCTACCCGTGGCGATGGTGAAAGTAAACGAAAATCGAAATATACAAAAATTAAACATATATAAATGCATTCCATTCCTTCAACATAAAACAATCTACTAATAGTCTACGTAACATAGATTTGATTAAAGTTACTGTAGGCGCGCCTGTTGTTGTTTCTTACTCATCTTTCGTTACATTTTACTAAACTTATGTTTTATTTTTTCTCCTATAAAAGGTGGTAAATACTAGGTCGACTATGCTTCTACACTACTACGCAGTCCAGTGCCCTCCCACCTTTGACGACGCACGCACCCACATAAAGTAGTTATAAGGATATGTCGATTTTCTTTTTTTTTTAGATATGAAAATATTTAAGTAACTACTATTTTTCTTTTACGAAATATACATCTGTAGATATAAATCTCTTAACTTTTATAATACGTAAATTTTGTAAAACAAGAGGAATTCGCAAGAGCAGCAAAATAATAAAGCCATGTAAGCAATGTAAAAGTATTTAACATGTATTGTGTTACTATTAAATATTTATAAAAAAAATCCTAAATCATATATATTTTATATTTTTATTATTGTGACCAAATCACATAATTTTGGATTAAATTATTTGACTAAAAAGTACAGATTGAAATAATCTGAGATAATCGGGCAGCAGAAAACTCCTTGTTTATATAAATTGATCATATAAAACTGCATAATTTTTTTCTTTTTATTTTGTCGCCAATTACCCAAAGGGATTCGATGAATGTTTGCTCATAAACCTTTTTCTACGTGTATGCTAGTGTATTATAAAGATTGCAATCGTGTCCTATAGAAACTTTGCCATATCGTTAATAAATACAGAGCCAAAGGAATCAAAATTGGTGGTAAAGAAAGCGCGGGTTGTGAATAGCCAATAGTCACCGAAGCTGTTGTGTTATTTATTTCGAAATTTTATTAACCAATGTTATAAACATAGTTATGTTATGGCTTGTTGTTGCTGAATATGTTTAAATCCTATAATGTCCATGTGTAATATGAGTGTTTGTTAACAAAGTTTAATATTATAATTATGAGGGTGGGAAATAGACTAAGTTTAGTTAAACCTGTTGTTTATGAAATCTACGAATCTCATGAAATATTTTATTTACCTGAATAATATAATTTGTATATCTTATTATTAATGGTATTTCTGTAGTTTTAAGTTTTATTGTGGTAATGTTAACATTTTTAGATCCTAAGATAATGTAAAGAAAGGATTATCTAGTGAATTCGTGGATGTTGCTATTCTAATAAAATGCCGCGCAAAACATTTTTTTATTATGTATGTTCCAATTATTAACTGAGTGTATATAAAGAGACATTTTATTTATACAAATAATTTATCATAATAATAATTAATTTGCCAATAAGAGTCGGAATTAATTTAAAATTGCCATTGATATTAAATTTTAGTATGTTCCGATTTTATGAGTCGTCGTGACTTGCTTTGTTGTTGCATAGTTACATTTCGAACTTAGGAAAGATAACTTGTGATAACATTAAAAAATGAAATAGCACTTGCTATATTTAAAATCATAAAATTGCTCATAAATAATTCAGCAGTATTGTTAGGAGTGGATAATTCAATAAATCAATGTAAGTAGAAAATCGTATAATTAATTAAGTTTAAACTAACAATCGTATTAAAAATGTTAATTATAAGAGAGTACTGATATTAAAACTATTTGTGATCAATAATGTACCCTTTAGTACATTAGATAAGTCCACGATACATTCCATTTGTATATCTTTGTGTATATGAAGTTAATAGTAAATAATATTGATGTAACAAATGTATTTAGATTGGGCATCTGAGCTTTAAAATTATTGATTATAATAAAATTGATTGCTCATTCATTTTAAATGTCTTGATATACATTTAGTAACGCATTTATTTATTCCAATACCTTTTTTTACGAGAGGGGAGTTGATGGACTGTTTCTAAATTATGCAAAATTGTGCGCAATTGGTTTTTATTTTTTAAAGAAATAAATGTAATGACGATATATGAACTTTTGGTAAAGGCAACTTTTTTGATGTAAGTAATTTATTTGAGCACAATAATTATTTTATTTACATAACTTTTTTATTATTCGTATATTAATTATTAGATTGATTGATAGATAAGATTTTATTTACTCGAATATTTGAAATTGCTCAAAAATTATTTGTATCTTATAAAATAATAAGTCTGGTCTATTACAATAGTAAAATTCTTTTAAATTTTTTTTCTAATCCGTCTTATAAGTTTTATCAGCGTATTCGTATAGCTTTAATAAATAGTTGTTTTTTGTTAGTTGAATTAAACTTTAAATTGCTATTTTTAATATTCAAAAACCCAATTCTTGTGGTAGCTCTGTTTTTGTAAATTGTTTTGTATGTAGTAGTCCAAATATTACAAAATGCATATTACATACTTTGCACAATGTCTTTTTTCTATTTACTATATTTTTATGAACGTAAAATATTTTATTTTAAAAATATGAAAAATCGTTCTTTTTTGTATTGAGTTTCATTTTGTTTAAAAAATAAAATATGGTGTTACAATTTATTTTATATGCAGCTTTTTATTTTCTCATATATT
This sequence comes from Noctuana haematospila, assembly GCA_018231265.1. NCBI lineage: Eukaryota > Metazoa > Arthropoda > Insecta > Lepidoptera > Hesperiidae > Noctuana > Noctuana haematospila. The sequence continues at coordinate 7,256 of DWQL01001148.1, read as the reverse complement.
TATGTATTATTATTTTGGTCTTTGTATGAAGTAGACGTCATATTGGTTCTTACATATTCGTATGTATCTAACTAAACATTAGAAATACTAACAATTTTACTGTTCTAATGGATATTCCAAATTCTGGAAAATGGATGAGCGAATTTTTTGGAATTATATCTATCCGTTGCTACGTTAACATGATATTAGTGTCGAATATATTTCTCATCAATATAATATTTGTTAAATCCATGACATGTTTCCTCAAGGAATACAGTCATGACAGCCTAGTACATGGGATGTAGTGGCAGTATTACGTGTATATAAGCAATAATAATATGTATTTTTAGTTGGTACTGAATGTAAATGTTTATAAATAAAATATACTGTTGGTTGTAAATTTGTTTATTTAAGCATTCCTAACATAAATGAGAACAGTTGATTTTAATAAAACTAAGAGCAACATAACATACATTTAAAAAATTAAAAAATCATACCAGTTGACACACATAGATCTTTGATATCTAAATAAGGTTCAGCTGATTGAGACATCCATACTTGCACCATTATGACTAATCTGCCATATCAACCACTACATTATGCATTATAGGGCAATTTAATAATAAAATAAATTTGCATTATTTTAATACAAAAGTTCTTTCTGAGTTAAGAGATGTGTTTTAATTTTCTGAAGCAACTCTTTTTTCACTGTATCAGGCACTAATTGGCGAGCTCTGGGAGTGACTCTTGTTACCAATGTGTCGAAAGTTAAATTGCTGCTTTCATTTTCCTTGACTGCTTCTCGACACAGCATGCGAACTTGATCCTTCCAGCCACATTCAATCAAACGCCGCCTTAGCAATTCTTTGAACCTATATGGATAAATACTTTAAATGTGTATTTTGGTTATTAAGGAGAAATATATGGGCCTGTGTACCAAAAACTAGAGAATCAAAAGTAAAGGTACATTTTATATAAAAAAGAATTTTTGAATTCAGATACTAGAATGTTGACATCATTATAATTACGTTACATATTTAAGATTCATTTTACAAGCAGTACCTAGTCTTGGCTGCAGGATTGGTTATATTGATAACTTCACAGCCCTATACATTTTTATTATCATTAATGTAACAGTATGATTATTTGTTTCTGAAAGAATTATGGATATTCATAGAAGTACTTATAAAGTACATAGGTTCTTGTTCTTTGTTCATTTTTATATAACAGCAAAATATTATTTAGTACAGTATCTTGTTAATACCAATTAAAATTGCAAAGTACAGGGATAGAATAGACTATATTTAGCTAAAGACTACAAACAATAAAAAATATCTTACAACTGAACTGAAGTAACGTTACCTTTCGCGATCTCCACTCAGAACCAAGCGCTGATGAGCTATAGTATTATTGACCGTCATGATTTAAATGCAAATATCTTTGGTAAGTTAACTTTGTGATGAGCCTTTTTCTAATTTTTATTTTTTACAAGATTTTCGTTTCGTTGTTCAGTTGACTTGACACACACAACTACAGCACACCAGCACAGACAGACTATATAGAATAATGTACTACGACTACTACGTACAGACAGTGTGACAGTGACAGATGGCAATCTCTCATACAAAAAATTTGGCCATCTGTCCGTTATTGATGATGACAAGCACAGACTAAAAATAAATACTTTAATTTAATTTTTTTATTTTAGCAGTTTGGTATTTGGAATCGATAAAAAAAAAAGTAAAGTATCCAGTAGGTACATATTGTAATATATACCTACGTCGGGGGGGCGTCGGGAGGTAAAGAAATGTCAAAAGAGATAACTGAGCATAGAGTAATTTGACATATAAAAGACTTAGATTGTCAAAGTCAAGTATCAAATTGACGTGTAAGACGTCTATGGTATATTATCTATGAAGGCACATCGATTAATAAATAATTGATGAGGATCCGTGTGTTGTAATAACAGAATACGAAACTGATTTAATACTTGTAAATCTTATAATCATAGATTTATTATAATATTTATTTATATTATTATAATTATAATCTTTATAATAAATAAATCTTTGGTTGTATTGTAATGGTTACCATTCAACATGCCGGTGCCGGTACACCATTTGTAGGATCCGGGGTTCGACTCTCGGCGGGTCAGAATTTTAAGTGATGAATTTAGAATTACGTTGATATTGAGAGGCTTAGGGATATTGTGCCTGGTAGATACCTGGTACATCTATCAGCCTCCTTGGTACTTAAACTATCTAGAAAGAGCACTAGTTTTGACGATGTAGGTAAATAGTGCTCTTTCGAGAGTGGTATTTTGGTTTAACTCAAATAATTTACTGCTCAATAGCAAAAAGACCAATTGCATTAAATTTACACCTCCTAATGTTAAACAGGTTGACCTTAAACCACAACTGAATGGGAAAGATCTGACCCTTGTAGAAATAGAAACTGCTACCTTTCTTGTAATAATGATAGATTCAAAATTACAATGGGGACCCACGATCAGCTGTCACGTCTGCGCGCTATCAGGCTGAAGCTATACTGTATAGTTAATCATTTGTGATTTTACTCTTGATTTTAAAGGAGTGCCGAGAGTTTTTTTCCGCCAGCCAGTTTCTACTATGTTCTTAAGGTCATCAGTCCATCGGATCAGTTCTCATTTCGTTTCATTTGCCTATCATGCTGCCTCTAGCCTACATAATTCATACCGCCAATCGCTCGCTGGTCCGCGTCACGGATAATAATAGTATTGACACTATTATTATTATATAGTATAGTATATAATAATAATAGTTTATAATTTAGTTAGTATATAATTTATATAGTATTGATTCACAGTACAATATAATAATGCGCTAAAAATTCAAACAGTAACAACCACGTGGTAACAATATTCAAGAATCTATACCTAAGTACTCCACACCACCTAGGTAAAAAAAGATCCAATAATTTGTCCCTTCATACGTACTACATAAGTACCTACTTACCTACTTACTAATTTTGTTCTGCATTAGTTATAAAAAAACTTAAGATATCTTTATTTGTAAACCATTACAGCACATGTAAGTCTTCACACCTCTAGCCTATTATCTAATTAAGTTTAGTTCGATATTTTCTTGTTCGGAGTCAGTTCATGCGTTCAGATGTAGGTACCTACATGTCCCTACATTATTTTGTAACTAAAATCAGATTTGGGAATCTTTTAGCTTGTGTGCTTGATTTATGAAAATGTATATGTGTCATTTATTTTTTCTGTGCTATGCGTCTCAATATATTATTTCGTTTGCGAGCGTAAGTTGAAACTTAGTTTATCCTAAAATTGTCTTACTTAATAAACTGTTAAGAAATTGCCAGTTTTCAGTTTAATTTTGATAGCCATGTAAAAAATTAGACAACTTATCTACCTGTTGACTGTGCACTGGTATATTAAAAACAAAGTAAGTTCCATAAAACATCTTTTAGATAGATTCAGCAGCCTCCTGGGAATTTCCAATTTTAATTAATTACGTTACGACCCCTTTTTACGATATTTGCTCATTTTATTATACCTATTATCCATAGGGTCGTCAGTTTAGAGTAACCGATCAAGTATTTTTGGATATAGAAAATGAAGAGAAACCACTAGGCAGAGTAGTGATAGGATTATTTGGGGATCTAGCTCCGAAAGCTGCTAAAAATTTCAAAGTTCTAGCAACAAAAGGAATTAAAGGAAAATCATACAAAGGAACTAGTATCAATCGAATAATCAAAAGGTTCATGATACAAGGTAAGTTTATGCAATAGGTAAAATTGCTTTAGTCATTAGACTTACTACCGCTTAAGATTATACGCCGTAAATATAATAATATACCAAATCGGAACTCCTTAGTCGTGCAAACCTTGCGATCGCAATAAAAAATGTAGACATCATTAACTTATTTTAGAGTTACAGGTTTGTGATAAAAATGTTGAGAAGAGATTTTGTAGCTTTTGTACACATTGCTGTCGAAGAAGAGCCTGTTAATGCAATTGAAACCCTAATACAATCAAGTGTTACAATGTTGTTATGCAGGGCATTGCTACCGGTCAACGCTACATCATCATCGAGGGTCGCAATTCCACTAATAGTTCTAACATCGCCAATGATAATTATATCGCCACCAAGAGTCGTAATACTACTAATTACAGTTACTTACATCGCCATCAACAGCCACCTACAGCCGAGAAGAGGCCACTAAAAGCATAGTTACTATTCGTTAATATTCGTGCCTAGAGTGCCAATAGGTTCAGCAGGTCCTACTGCATTTTGTGCGTGCTGGTTCTAACGTAGACTCAAACAACACAAGTAGGTAGTTAATTTAAATAAATCTTCAACTTACAGCCGCCATTCTTCCATAACTTACTTTACTTACCCTATAAGTTCGTTTTGTAATGATAGTGCTAGTTTCCTGAAAGTTATTAAACAATAAACAATAATATATCGTTAGAATATACTCGTATTTACAGGAGGAGATGTGATATCAGACGATGGCTCAGGTACAATAAGTATTTATGGTGAAACCTTTGATGATGAAAACTTGGACACTCATCACAGCATGGCAGGATTTGTTTCAATGGCAAATAAAGGTAAATTAAACAGAATACATACAATACTTTTTTGGTAAGTACCGAAAACCCCTATCTTTCTACGTACTTACTTTGTTTCTTTTACAGGAAAAAATACAAATGGCTGTCAATTTCTTATCACACTAAAAGGAACACCATGGCTGGATGGCTTACACACAGTCATTGGGAAGGTAGGTAGATACTATAAGTAATATATGTACTTATATATTATTTACAACAAACTGTATATATTATATTCTTATTCATTGATATTTTCCAGGTGGTAGAAGGTCAGAGCGTGGTACATCTAGTAGAACACACGTCAGTAGACTCGGAAGACCGGCCTACAATGCGCGTGTTCATAGCTGACTGCGGTCTGCTGCCTACTCCTAAGCCATTTTATATCTCCGACGATCCCTACGAGTAAGTTCTTCTGAAATATTATACTAGCAGTAATTCCGCGAAATACGTTAAAACTTTATTTCCGTTTATTATTCCGTTAAAATGTGTTTTAAATCAATATTTACGGTTCAAGTGCAATGGAAGCTAATTCAAATTAAGAGTTAGGTATATGTTTTAAACGTATCAGATGATACATAATATAAAAAAATTATTTAATTATACTCATATAAATGTATTAGATTGAGAAGGATGACTACAGTCTGTAGGCATCATGAGCGGAAGGTATTAAATTGAGTAGCATGACAATTGGATAACATGACTTCATCTATATGACAGTTTGGAGCATACGGTAGCTGCAGCTTCATCATAGCAGTAGATACGAGTAGGTACCTAAAAAAAATAATCTTCTATGTAATTATAAATTATTGTAAGTGTACTATTTTTTCAGCTTATGGGCGTGGCTTAAAGCTACAGCGATTCCTTTATCAATGTCTTTTTCAATATTGGGTTTCTTTCACTGGATGATAAGAAAAATGGACATGTGAGTGAAATATAATAATATGTAATATATTGTTCATAAAATGCTTTCATAAAGAAAGCAGCTTTTATATACATAAGTTACCTCATTTTTTTTTTTTAATTGGAATATATGGATGCAATAAAAGTGTATTAGTTATTATGGTAGTTTAATTTACAATTTTTTTAAACTATTTAGATGTAATGGATTTAAGTACATAAATAAACTTGTAGATTAGATGTCACGTCTATATGAATAAATTTATTACATTCTATCTCTGGTTTGCCAATTCTCAATGTGCACAAACATTCATTAATAAGTTAACTAGTTAATTAGTTATTACACATTTGCCTTAATCTTCTCACATATCTAAGTACTGGAGGCATAGTAAACTCACTCTCAAAATAACAAATACTTATGTGAATAATTTTGCCGATGCACATAAAATTAGAACACGTTATGTAACAAATATATTTACAAATTACAAATGTTGCTCAAGCAGGTGTTCCGTTAAATAAAATATATATCTATCTACTACATTATTTTATGAACCTATCTCATTACTCCCATTCGTCTCATTAGAGAGATATGCATTTCATTTTTACCCATAACATCGTTTAGACCAGAATACTGCAGTGGGATCAATAAGAATCAAGGTACACGTGTTTTTCCACGTTCATTCAGTACGTTTCATTCGAAATTTTTCATTTCAGTTAGTTCTCGTTGAATGAATATTGTAGAGACTTTCATAGTAAGAGCTGTATGGCAATTGAAATGAGTGCAGCGAGTGCGAGCGCAGGGGCGAGAGTGTGCAGGGAGGCGGCGTCGGGCGAGTTGCGCGTGGAGGGGTCCGCCGGGGAGCGGGCGTCGGGAGCGCGCTGCAGCGCCGCCGCGCCGCACGCCTTCTCGCACGACGGCCACGCGCGGCACACGTCGCACGCCGTACTCGCCACGGGCTGGAAAAACACGCGTGCGCGGTGACCTGCACGATACACACATAACACTTTATTAGCGATTCAATTTTGTTTCAGACTAGTAATTACATAATATGGAAGTATGTGCTCATGATGATAATATTATTTCATCCAGGGAGGTTCCACCCTCATAGCCCGCCGCTAAGCAAGTATCTATTTTCTTGTGTCTTCGGATTTGGGGAGATGACATGTGAACTTTACTTCGTGGCTTAGTCGTTAGCGGACACTTCCAACATGTAGATGTAGGTATTTTTTGGAATGACTAGACATCTTTGATGGATAAGTGTAGGTAGGTAAGTGAAGAATTAGTGTTTAGTGTATTAAACGAATACAGGTTGGGGTTCTGGAGTCATGAAGAGGGTTGAATGCATATCAGCTTTGTCAGACTTTGTGAACCCGTCCTGATATAAAGTCTGGATCTAGTGTTGCAGTATTTGGTGTGTGTGGTTTGGACTAACTAGAGTCGTAGAGGTCCTGTATGGTGGCCCAACCAGGGCGCTGCGCAGCGGTAGGTAACGCGCGCGGCGCCGCCAGCGTGGCGCACGCCTCCCTGCGCCCCGCACGCACCCACGCCGCCACCCGCGCGCCTCCGAGTTGTAGGCGCGCACCCGATACGTGACGCGCAGACTATTATATACACAAATCATTGATAAGTATATAAAAAAAAACAACTCAAAATCAATCGATTCACAATGAGCGATTTCATATAAATAGAAATAATATTATTTCGTCTTTGAATATTTTTTGCTGTACCGTGAGGGTACCGAGGACTGTGAAACTAAGTTTTTTTTAGC
>DWQL01001147.1:0-12194 GCA_018231265.1 Noctuana haematospila | reverse complement strand
CATTAATTTTATAGTTTTTTTATAGTGTATATTCCTACATCATTCTGAAATATATTTTTTATTGTCACATGTTACATAATTACAATGCTGTTCCGAGCGACTGCTTATAAATATTAATACAATTAATGCATGTGAAACGTCTATCTGTGGGCTCTGTGGCTTTATGAGGCGATGACATATGAAATGTCCTTATTTTTTGTCATACGAAGAATAATTGACATCTGTGTCGATGGTAAGTTATTCAACTTGATTCTCCCATGCATCTTAATTTTTTTTATTTGGTCGTCAATTAAAATATAATTTAAACTAACACTTGGTATGCTTTACGAGGGGAGAAACGAACAGTGATTTAAATATACAGTGAGAAAAAAGTATTAGATTTAAATTTCAGCCAGCATCCATACCTAAAATTTGTCGACATGAGAAAAACTGACATTTCTTCATAATGCCCTGCCTGAAAGGGTTCGCAAACTTTAGATAAACTATTGATAAAGATTAGTGAACTTATCAATGATAAGTTCACTTATCTTTATCTCTTTACAAAAAGAATGTCCTTTAGTAAAGAGTTTGCAGATCACACAACCTCATTTTCACGATGTCATTAAACTATGATGAGTAAATCGAACACCCCATAAAATTGAGCCAAATTCATCCACTAGGCTACAAGTATCACAGCTCTTAAACCACTAATAACACAATATTTACACAATATTTCTGTATTACACTAAAACATTATTGTATATCAGAGGGAGTATAAAAGTGGCACGAGTGACGGATAAGATGCAAGGAAGTCGTTTGGGATGGTATGGGCATGTGATGCGGAGGGAAGAAAGTCATGGTTACGAGAAGAGTGTTAGATCTGAATGTAGAGGGATATAATGGGAGAGGAAGACCGAAAAGAAGATGGATGGAGTGTGAGAAAGGTGTCACTGTGGACCTGGTGTATGATAGAGGTGAATGGAAGAAGAAAACATACTGCGCCGACCCCAAATAATGGGAAAAGGACAGGTGAATGATGATGACTAAAACATTATTGTATCACTTTATATTAAAACATTCAACTAAGTCGAAATTCCATCCTAAGACTTAAACAACCAGGCTTCTAGGATTAGAAGCCCTTGTGACGGCACGCAAGATCCCTCGTGTAGGGACTTGAATTATTAAACAGTCCAACACATAAAGCGTGTGCGTCCAGCTTTACTACATATGTACTTAACTAAACTTTAGGGCAAGCTGTGAGGTTACACATGGACATTTACGAGCAATGGTCTACATCTTGGCATCTACATGCCTGTAAGCTTTAGTCAATTTTATTCCTCGTGACTAGCATTGCATCAATGTAGAACCTAAGATAGCATTTCGGTAGGCAGTTTATTAGTGTAGTGGAGTAACCTCCAAGCTTTTCCCGGTTGTGAGGAGAGACGGGTGCCCAGCCAGTGGACCATAAAGAGACTCGAGCTATCTGCTACCCAGAGGAACATGAAGAGACCACTTGACCTGGAGGGCAGTCAGCTTCCGCCTACCCGTAGGCACACAGGGAGACCTAAGCCATTAGTGACGTCGACAACCGCACTTCTTGCTGCGTACGCTAACACACGCAGGGCGCACCACGTTAAGCAACAAACAATACTTATACATAGCTTGAAGTAACAAAACAATTAAATAAGAACGCTTGATACTCCGTCAAAAACAGACAAAATATTAATGCTAAACCTTTACTCATTTCTCATCTCATCTCTCATCAGGTCTTACGTTTATTACCTTCTGTTATCAGACATAGATCGTCATCTTATAAAGTGCACGATAAAAACAGACTTCATCCAAAGGTCATCACCCTGTCTGTCTGAGACGTCATAATCCGTAGGTACTGAATTAACATTTAGACTGGTTTTATGTAAATCGCATGAAACTACTAAGACTAAAATAATATTTTTAGAATGCAAGCGAATGAAAAATACATTTTAATTATTAAATCATTTTTAAAGGACGTATTTATATATACTTGTAGGTACGTAGATACTTAACAACAGCAGTTAGGCAAACAAACAAACCTATTTATTAAGAGACTTTAAAAAAGGAGGATATCAATTCTATACTATATTTCTTTTACATTTTACTTTAAACAACTTTAACGAAATCATACAAAAAATTACTCGAAAATTTATCGTGAACACTCTGACAACTGTTGGCAAAATGACCGATGCTCGCTCTTCCCCCTACTTATACACGAGTAGGTTAGAATCGGTGTTGCCATTTGAAAAATTATTTTGTTTCTAATAGTACATAATTTTAAGTTAGCGCAGTGTATTGCTTCCCTCCTAAACTAAACAATATGGCGTCTTAACGTTAACCAAGTGCCATTGTTAGTCTACATCCAGCCAATTAATTTCTCGTTTGTTGTTTAAGCTCAACCCTTTTTTAATAACTCCGCCTATACATGTCCTACTTTTAAAATATTTGAACGGCTTTGTTTTTTACTTTAGGTAGAATTACATCCCCTTTCATCGATTTTACATAATAATGTAGAACCCTTATTTATTCCAGTCAATAACTATATCGGTTTGTAAAGAAATATGTTTAACATAATTGGATAAATTGACGGTGCATTAATCAATAAGTTAGTTAAGTAGGTACAACTACGTGCTAGTTAAATAAAGAAATAAAATAAAATAAATAAAAACATTTTTATTCATCATAAGGTATTTGTATACACTCGATGAACGTCAAATAACACAGTACATCTCTCATCACAGTTAATATGACAAGTGGTATAAACAAAGTAGGAGACACAATTTAACTAACTCCTTACTCACATACATACTTACTCGTAGATCATATCTTATTCTTTGTGGAGAGAAGAAAAATGGAGATACATAATAATATATTGTATGTACATGTAATAGGTTCGTGAGTTCGTCGAAAATTGCAGGTAAAAGAACACTTGAACCTCCCTTGAATCTCTAAATATAAAATTTCGATGTTCTTCAATACTCGGAAAGAGAACATGAAATTTGAATAAGTAGTTATGAATACGTCATTTATTTCCTTTGTAACGTCACTATTCCAATCGTTTGAGCTTACAGGCATAATAATTCGACCTAGAAATATTCTAAAAAAAAATTCATTTCCTTCAGTTTCCAAACCTTATTTCACATTGAATGTTTACTGTTATCGGACGAAACCTGACGAAAAAGGCCAAAAATGGAAAAAAATAGGTGGGTGAACGCGGAATTGTGGGGAACAAAAGCGAGTAGGCCGCGTTTAATCCTGTCCAGCCGTCGTTTCGTCGGTGGGGGAGGAAAATTGAATTTATTACGGCTTGTGTTTGAGTGACGTGTTATTTCACACGGCGAGGACTGGAATTGAGTCAGTCGGGGCCGGATGCGTCCATAGTGAACTGAACTGAAGAACTCGGCTGCTAAGATGTTTACTTTATTTGTTGTAGGTACTGACTTCTTTTTGAGCTGAGTGTTATCTTGTAGGTACAACTGTCATACATTTTATACCGATTGCTACCATGAAACAATTTTTATTCAATGGCCTGCAACATTTTTTATACCGGGAAGGCTTCAAACACACTCCACCACGCTACTACAATGCGAATTGGTGGAGATAGGCTAGTGGCCAACAAATGGCCTATATTGTCAAACTCTAATGAAGAAATATTCCTGAATTCCTGAGTTAGGTGCGTAAAAAATTTATTTTCTACTTTCATAGAATTCAAAATAGCATGATTCTTATCAAAATGTTGGGCAGTATTCTTTAAAACTTAAATGATTGTAGTGACATGCAAAAACCGATAATTGAAGATAACGCTTGAACTGACTGAATTAATTAACGTGTCAAAATTATGATTTTCAATAACTCGACAAGAGGAAGTCGATGAACTCACAGAATATGTCAGCACCAATGTCCAATATGTCCATGTTAATTAAATTCATGAAAGATTTTAAAACGAACATATCCTTCTTGATTTTTGATACTGAATAAAGTTGATCGAGTGTTTGAAGGTATATAATTGATATTTGAAGTATGTATAATTGTAATATTGAAATCAGTCAAATAAATATCTAGATAAATTTACAGTAGCTCAAAATCTTATCTACCTATAAGCCGAAGCTCTGCCATAACGGTATCCGAAAGGTTCAATAACAAAATTAAGGTTGAAAAAGGCATCCAACGAATCAGTAATTTGCATGCACGACGCTAACCTTTAACTACCTTCGTCGACCCAAATTGTTCCAAATAAGGTGCTGTAAATTTTTATTTCGTATTTTAATGTTTTAGGCACAAATTCACTTGCGAACGAAATCTCGTTCAAAACGATGTCGTTGCTTATTTTAGTTTATTTCAAACATCAGATATTTTTTATTAAAAAAATACTTATCTTTGCTACAATGTTATTGTTCTTTTTTTCAATTTAAATATTTAAATCAATGTAGTTTACTATTCGTGCGGTGAAGTATGGTACATAGCCACTGCAGAAGCTAAACAAAATGAAATACAAAACACAGATAGTCCACGAGAGCTCTTAGCGCTGTTGACTCATTAAAATGCATTGAAATGCATTACTAAGCTATGACCCCCAATATTTGTAATACGTATCCAGTAACAGCTTCACTGAGTGAAACAATAGAGATAAAGGCCATTCCGGATAACGATATTTAAATATAAGCACCTTCTACTAAAACAGATTTTAATAATATTGAATATTGTCGCTTTAAAAGGCAACGGCGGCGGGCCCGTTTGAAATCTAGCTTAGAAGCGATTCGTGGCCATACCTGGCAACATCTTGATACCACACTGACAATTCAATACTACGTTCCAAGATAAGGCCCATTACAAATATTACCTGACAGTATGAGCGACACAGCACATAAAAATCTTTGTGGGGAGTCGCGGTCCGAATGGAATGTAATCGAATCCAATATTGGACGTGGATTATAAAGTTGGAAATTGTCCAGTCGTTTCCAGTTTAGTAGCTACCTCTGAGTGGGTTTTATGGTTTAGTAGGGAGATAGTTGAGGCGTTATGGACATTTCGTTTGGTGTGCCACGTTTGTCACTCGCTCCAGAAAACATAAAACGCCCAAGCTCGATCGTTACTACTCAATACGTTTTATCGTTATAGATGCTACTCCATCGTCAGATTGTTTAAAGTTATAGTGCATGATTTCGATTTATTTATCGGCGACATCTGATTCTGCAATATTATGTTCCACATTTTGATAGTCAAAGAACGCCCATCAAACCGGATCAACTTTCACGACGTTTGTGCCGTCGTAATCTTGAAAATATATGTGCGTAAATGTTTGTATATTAAGGACACAAGCACAGTCAACTGACTTCCTCGTAGGAGCTTTTGTCTTTGTTCACAAAGACAATGAAAGGAGGACGCTGAAAAAACGAGAATGTAGAACTAAAATTTTAATTTTGCACGCTGTAATTGTAGAGCATTAGATTCGCTTGGAACGAGGAAAGCCTTTTACACTGAAGTACAAATGTTTGAAATGTAGTATTAAAAATAAAATTTAAAATGTAGACGATATAATTTTTTGGAATTGTCATGGCTTACTGAGCTTTAAGTAATTTAAAATTTTCTCTTCTCAGGTAAGAGGCGATTCGTCAAAGCGGGATAAAGAACTTCACCTTGGTAAATATCGTGATCCCACAAATGGTTTCTCTTTGAAACCATCATTAAGTTTTGAGACGAAAAGTACAGTTTAGCAATAAATGCAGCGCAGTCGGGAATGTCACGTTGCATCAATTGCAGGATCATCGTATGTGCATTTACTGGAGCAATCGTAAAACTGAATGGTCTTAAAACGGTTATGACGTTATGAGGAGTGATAAAATAAGGCGAACGAACTTAAAGTAGTAGTAACTTTAATTTCTTTATTAACTGCAAAACCATTTGCGCGTATGCAAGTAAAAAATATGGACTTAAGTGTACTCGTAAGTAAGTACCTTAATTTATTTTACTTTTATTTATTGTTATCTTTTCATGCAATGTGTCTGTTAATTCTGTAAAATGTTTTACTATACAAATTTTTATAAATTAAATTACACGTAGGCCTATTATTTTAATAATCCCCGAAGATCTTTTGACTTGCTATTGCTTAACCTACCTAATATAACAAAAACCGATATTTTGATTTTACCACCACATCCAGCCTTAATACTAATACTACTAATATCAAAATAGCGTAGATAATCTCTTTATACTGTGCACGTTTCTTTCTTTCAAGTAAGCTGCAATCAAATAATTTTTACGTTTTTATGTCACTTCAGTTACGATACCTCCCATTCCCCAACTGTAGTTACTCTAAGCCTTAATAATATGTAAATCGATGGACTCACGCCTTCCACTTACTTATTCAAAGGGCAACGAAAGTATGATATGACTTTGACTAATGATTTTGCCGCCCTAATGCTAACCCTTCTGGTATATTTCCAACTTCGTCACACTCACGATGATTGGATTTTATAACTTGTATTCGAGGATTGTACGTGTTTTTCCTAACCTAAAACACTTTTTCATGCTAAACTTCTTCATATTAACACGTAAGAAATGATTTGATTCCTATATATATGTTTTCAGTTTGTAGTTCCTCGGTATTGGCTGCAATTTTTATATTCTATTTCTTTAAAGGAAAACACTTTGCTAAACAAACTAGCAAAGGTCGGAATCATAACATTCTGGGAACTACTAGAACTCGTAGGTATGTACTAGTTTACTAAATCTAGAGCATTTTCCTCCTATTTTTAAAAATATAGTACATAACTAAGTAAATATATATTATGTAATGCGTCAAATAGGTAGGTAGGTATATGAAGCGAAAGAGCTTTAGGATCCCTTTTTAAATAGGCACTTCAAGCCATCAGAGAATGACTCATGATCAGTTGAAGTAAATAATTCAAAGTATCATCTGCGATTTCCACTAAACGAAACATTTTTGCTTTTTATTCCACTTAAACATGCGAGTAACAAAATAAGTATGAATTAAGTAAACAGAGAGCGAAAATACACAGAACCGAAACGAATGGCTAAAATTCAAATATACCGCAAAATCTACATTGGAATCTGCTCATTAGAGTTTGAGCCGTCCTCTGACAGACATGATGATCGTAACAAGTGGGCTATAGGTGAAGTATAAATGCGCGGGCTGAGTAAACTCACCTTTGATGTGCGCCGCCTTGCCCGGTGGTCTAAGTACGTTTTATTTCTACGAGCATGTGACTTCCGTTCCTTTCGTATATCCATTACACGGACTTTATGCTAATATGTGTGTCGGCTCGTAAATTTATATGTATTATAACTCGTGTTACGAAAAAAACCGACTTCAAAGTTGTCGCGAACATATTTAAATTTAAGACTTATATGATTTTGCTAATGGATGCCGTTGTCAGAACTGGACCAAATTAAAATGGCACCAAACGGGAAGCATAAAAAAAATATTCAAATCCGTTCACCCAGATGAAAGTTAGGAGGTAACAAATATAAAAAAAAAATTTAAAAAAATACAGTCAAATTGAGAACCTTCGCTTTTTTTTGTAGTCGGTTAATAAGTACATATTAGGTTTAATTGAAAAGTTTGAACCTTGTTGGTTCTTATTCGGTCGGTGGTTTTATAAATTCCGTAGTTAAGGCAAAGTTGCGTTTTGATGTTCCTATTAAATTAATTTCAGTACTTCGGAGGACACGAAAGGCATCACTCGTAGTTGATTGTATTTTTATTAACCTCAGAGGCCTTGTAGGTTATTGACCTGTATTACTACTTTTAAGCTCGTACGGTAATAGACAGGAGAGGTTTATCAGTCACTGAATGAAAATAAATGTCATTGATTAATCAGTTTCTCAATTTGAGTCTGAAAAAATATCGTAACATTCTATTTAATAGTTATTTTTTATAGAATTGTGATAAGGAACCTAACTTTAGTATAATTTTGTACTGTGGCTATATTTTCCAAACTCCATATTATATCGATATTAAACCATCATTGATAGGTTTTCAATTTCCCTCAGAACCTTATCGCTCACTCTGGAGACGCTCGTTTAAATTTTTACGCGATTTCGACGCTATTTCCGTACCAAGTACCAATCGTAAGCGCTGGTAAGAGGATTTCGCTCCGCCTCGATTACAAGGGCCATAACAATGTTATTCTTTCGCGTGACAAGCTCTCGAGGCAAGTTGAGCGATCAATCATTTTATTTTTATGCCAAAAGACGAAAAATTAAATGTCTTTGCTTTATAGAATCAAAATGGCGTACAAAGCGGCTAGACTGTTTTGACTGAGTCTACTTTACAGGGATGATAACTTCATTGACATAAGTTTTAAGAGAGAAAAAACATTTACGAACGCTAAATATTATACTAAAATCGTTGAAAATAATTAGTAACAATAGTAAAAACCATTAAAATCCTCAGAAAATCCATATAATTCATAAAAATTACAACAAAATTCATAAAAAATACAATAAATAATTTTAATTCCATTAAATTATTCATCTCAAAGTTCATGTCTTGCGTATGTAATTGTGCCTACGTTATTAATCAACTAAGAAAGCCCTAATAATGTTATAAGTAATGTTAGTTAACGTGTCAAACTCGGAGCCTCGATCAATCATTGTACAGACGTGATCACCATATAGATTGTCCATTTGTCTTATGTTATCCATTCTTTCATAACCATTCAATGTTTCGATTACAATCTATTAGCTGGTTGTTTACTCGCGTGGAGTGTTACTCAGAGAACTCACAACATTAAACATATCATTAGTGATATTGTTTATTGTCGTTTTTCCTTCAGCTTTAGAGTTGTCATTATCAACAAAATCACAATTATCAGCTGTGTGCCATACATTTCGTCCACTACTCCGTCACTTTATTGGCATCAAGCAATTATATTTTAGTTTCAATATTAGATACTTCTTATATTCTTATACCAACTAAAATTCGTATTTTGCGGTACAATTCACAATATCTGTCAACAGTAGCAACAATTTAAGCAGTTTAAAATAAACAGAGGCAAAAAAAGCGTCAAATCCATACAATTTTATGAAACATATTTTGATTCCTTCTCGATTGTGCCTCGAAGTCGACCCTCGGGACACACGTCGCATAAAGACATCACTATGTTTAAGCCCCTTCTCGAAGGGGATTTAATCGGGATAATACATGTGTCGCATCTTATTACCAATCTCAGATTGTGGCGAGAGCAAACAGGTTGGGCCGTTCCGATTTGAGTCAACACGATATCCTTACCCAGACCTTTCCTCAAACTGTATACTTGTTTGTATTGACAAATCTTTTTTCATCTTTTGGCGTGCGTTGACAAAGCAGGGATTATTTATGTATGAATACGAAATATTCGTATCTCGTTCCAATGTTACGTCTTTGTTTGAGTTATTGATGGGTCTCGTCTTGATTGCATTGTTTCTTTTCTTTAAAATTAAGAACAGTGGCCCTATCACAAACATTTATCAAATCCGTCATCGAGTAGTAACAGTTAAATTTTGTATGGGATTTTGAACAGCGCCCCGTATCGGGTGTATCAATCGTATGGATAAAGTGACATTAGGTACATAACTCGATTACTTAACGTAGTTCTTTATTATTCGTGATAGGGCTACTGTAGGTACTAGTACGAGTTTGCCAAACGTTACTCGACGTATAGTTAGTACGTGTTCATTGAGTACGCGTACTGAATATATCTCGAAGAGAGTACTAAGTTTCAGTCTTAATTATTGCGCATGACGATTGATAGTGCTGAAAATATTTTTGTATCTGTTTTCAATCAAAGTCTCGCTGTAAACAGGTCTTCGTTAGACGGAGGCGAGTGCGAATGCGTTTATCGCCACATGCGCATGCGGCAATCTGCGTCGCACGTGGCGCGAACAACATGTTGCTGTCGTATCGTTCAATGGAAGCCTGTATCGCCACCACATTTGACGAGCACATGCCCCATTGAGACGTGGTTACATACTTGCTCTTTGAACGCTAAGAAGTTTAAGCAAATTCGGTGTTAAAGGTTTCCTTCCGTCGTCGATAGCGATTCGTCGGATTCAGCTGTTCATTTTTTTTTGTTGGAAACACAACAAAAAAGGTCAAAAATAGATTGCAATGTTCAATAGTCACTGCATAAACAATAATTGTAAGGAAAATGGGCAATAGTTTTAAAAACCACAAATACGTTCTTTTTTTAAGGGCAGGTTTTCTTAAAGAAGGGATTTGTTTACGACAAAGATCGGTAATAGTGCTGTGCAGCAGCAGATGGTATGGACAGTTATGACCCATAATCCGATAAATATATCTAAAACCTGATTTTTATCTATACTATAACCTAGCTTTAGATCGATTTTTTGATGTATACTTGGGAATTACATTGCACGTATGTATGCAAATGGCTAAGACAGCTAAATATTTTATTGAGCTTCTGTATACACCCTTAGATCAAATCATGTTTCACAATTTAATGGAGCTAATCACAGATGAACCATTTATATTATTAGTGCATTACCGAGATAATGGCAGTTTGTTTTATAAATGTAGATGGATATATGTATACGAAAACTGTTCGTAACGTTCGTAAAATTAAATATAGGTATGTAAGAACGTGGGAAATAGAAATAGCTAAAACTTTACTTTATATTTACTATAACTTTTAACACTTGAAAAGTGGATTGATGCCCGTTATTTGTACCTTAGTTTTGAATATAGAAAGCATAAAAAATATTCACTATTAATATTTGAGAACTTATTGACTTCCACAAGGCAGGTACGGGGTGTGAAATATGGCGGACCGTTGGTGCTTACTAATGATTTCATTGGAATATTATATTTAGTTGCAATCTCTTACAATCAACGTCACGTCATCGCGTCAGCAGCGGTGCGACGAGGGCCGAATTTGAGATAACGCACGCGCGGCTTTCAACTAGTGTTAACACTTTTTTTTTGTAAATGGAGGAGACGTAGGTACCAACAAACTGCAAATCAATGAAAAGAATTTGTATATACATAATATATTCTAGTTATTATTAATTGGATTGTATTCTTAACTGTTAACAGTATTTTCGTTCGCACACAGGTACATAATATACTTATTGTACCAAACGCATCATTTGGCAGTGGCATAATACATAATGTAGCTATTTCTAAACATTTGTTTTTGGTTCATATCATTATTATAAAATACTTACCTAAGTACTAAAAAAACGTGGCAGTAACTTTGAGCTTTTGCAGTGAATTTTTAATTGTAAAACAAGTTTCAATGTACGAGTAGGTACGAGTATGTTTGCAAAGTGCAAACAAAAGCGCACTCTTACATAGATGATTCCTGATTTCTTATGTCTATCTGTTTATCTAATTAACTGGACTGACTCACTTAGCAGCATGGTAGCTCTACATTCAAGAAACAATGGCACTACGTTATCAATGCCATCTTTTTGTAGTCGCCGCCCGACGTCAGTTCTCATATCAGCTTAAATGCAAACTATATAAATATAAGTATGTACAATAATATGTTCATAGCTTAGCATATAATATAGTATAATCCGCGGTAGACGTGCGTTGTCGCCAATATCAGCCAAATACATAGCCATAGTGCAAAATTCTATTTCCAAAATCTTTATTCACCACTAAACACAGTATGTATACGTCTGTACTTGTTTTCCAAAATCAGTCATCACGAATTCTACATACTACTACATTCGCAATGGGGTCGCAATTGTTATGATACACTTGTCAGCTTTTCTCTTTTGTTGAGATGACAACCTGACGCTTGAAGGCTGCCATTGTGTTGCACGGTTGTTTCCGTCGGCATATTTAACTTTTTTAACAAGAAAATTATAAAAAAGACTGATAGAGATGCGAAATTTAAAATAGCCGTTCCTTTGTAGTGTCTGTTTTGAAAAACTCAGTTGTCAACTCAACGGGTGACAGCTGACGGCGGGCAAGAGCCGCTCTGTTTCGCAACCAAAGATTTAAAATTGTTGTTCCCAACATAGGTCCACGATCTTTGGATGTGAAAAATTTCATTAAAATAATAAGTGCGTTAAACTTAAGACTTTGATGAAAGAGAATGCTTTTTAGATATTATGTATACGGAAAGAAAAGGACGTAAAGACTCGTGACATAAATTTTTTACCGTAAATTCATTTTTAATTAAATCCACAAAATGTTGCGGAGATGTTGC
>DWQL01001146.1:0-12199 GCA_018231265.1 Noctuana haematospila | reverse complement strand
CTGTTCTCGGTCTGGGTGTTTGTGTACTTGTCTTTGTGTGTGTCCATGGCACCCACGACACAGGGAATCCTAGTGTGGTGCTGTGAGTGTGAAGCGTTATTATTAATATTATATTTTAAAGAGCAAATTGCATTTCTTAGAGATTAAAAAAGTGATTCAAATTGCGATGTAATCCATAATCAAAAATATCGATAGGTCTCTATTAAATTACTTCGTTTTATATTCGTCGATAGTCGATTTTCACTTAACTACAAATTTTAATATTACTACAATAGCATTATTAATTTTAGGGTTCTCAGAAATTCCATTAACTGTTACCAGATACGGATTACGTTTCCAAGCGTAGACATGAGATATAAACAGAATGAATGAGGTTATTCAGGCTTATATCATTGATATTAATGTTTATTTCCTTCAGATATACATAATATGTGCCCTTGTCAGAAATGAGTTCGACGGCACTCTCATATATTACATTCATTACATTGGAAATTACAATAAAATTCGACTTTACTAAATAACTTTTTGACAAAAGAGTGGGCGACTTATGACAGTATTGCTTGTTTATAGTTCAAGGCAAATTTATTTTATTGACAAAATAATATCTATGATATTAATATCTATCTCACGAAAGATTGAAATCTTTGAAGAATACCACACAATCATGCATAAAATACATAAAAAACGGTAAGAAAATACCGTAAATACGAAAGAAATTGTCACAATTAATTTTCATTAGACTTCTGTTGAATTTAATTTAAATTAAAAATTAATTAATTTAATTTAAATTAAAAATTAATTCAAACTAAGTTAATTTATAAATTAAAAATTAAATTCGACAGAAGTCTACTGAAAGTTAATTGAATTAAATTAGTCGAATAATAAATAATAATATAAATTAAAATTAAAACATAACAGCAACAACGCATTAAAATCAAAAAACGAATTCCAAATTGAAATAAAAATTAAAAAACAAAACAGACACATCAAAACAAACAGAAGAAACGATTGGAGAAAATCTAAAACGGGAAAAGTATATAGAAACTGCAAGGCAATAGTTACTTACCGCAGGCTGTGTACTGTCAGTCGACATCGTGGAATTTGTTATTGGACTTGTTGCGCATTGGGGCGACGCGAGGCTTGTAGGCGATGTTATCGAATGCGACGATGTGCCTATTCGGGATTATAAGGCTGTTAGTTTCAGTAATGGTGCCTTTGAAACGATCGAAAGTAATGAAAGCAGATTTTCCTAATGTGACATCACTTTATCATATTGCGATGCCTGTTGCGCTGATTACATTGAAGTTTGCTGCTTTCTAAAACATTTGTCAGTTGTAATTTGAAGATGATGATTTTGAAGATGTATTAAAAATGGAGCAATTAGAATCTATGTACCCGACCCGTGTGGTGCAGTGGTTACCACGCCAGTCCACCATTCGAAAAGTCTCGGGTTCGATCACCGGCGGGGCAGAAATTTAAGTGATGAATTTAGATTTCTGTTATCAGTATGGGTTATTGTGTATTTCTCTTTGTATGTGTCCATGACACCCACGAAACAGGGAATCCTAGTGTAGGGCTGTGAGTGTGAAGCGTTATTTATTTATTTATATGACTGTTTTGATAACGTCACAATTCTAGAAAATAAAATAGAGCTTTACGACAGAAAATAATGGTTCAGTCAAGTGATTATAATATAATATACTATAGCTGAACTGAATATAAGCGAAGAAAACTTACCTGAAGGCATAATAACAGAACTTCTAACAGAAGAATATGGCGGTGGAGCTGGCGTCGACGCAGGCTTTGCTGTGTTCACTGTTGGGAATCCCAGACCCCCACCAGCCCTTAAGTGGGGGTTTCCGTAGGTAGCTGCGTATCGGACGTCCACACCGTGGAGTATACCACCATTTGGAACCCTATTACCTGCAGGCAACAATGTGGATATAACGAAAACCTCGATTGCAAGTGCATCTAAATTAAAACTATGAGCAACAAATTTGAAAGCAAAAGATTTAGTCTAAAAATTGTCATCTATTCAATTTTAAGAGGGTTTTTAAGAAAAAGCCTGCATTGAAGAACCTACTTCAAACTTGACAATTCGTATTTCTGTTGTTACGAGATACCATTAAATATTGATTTGCTCTCTCTATTTTCTGCCTCGTTCCCCCTAATTCTGTTTTGTCCTTGATTTCAGAATTTGTAGCTATATGTCAAATTAAACAAACAACATAACAAAACAACAAATTTGTTTGAATCCATATATTCTCATTATATTAAGTCCGACTTAACAATATACTAAGCCTCGTTTAAAAACCGACTGTGTCTTAGTTACAGAATTTGATATGCTAATGTGATTTGGGTCTGACTTAAATACCTAAATCAGCTTACGAAGCGAACTAAATTCAACTGTAATAGCACATATTATTATATTAATTAATCACATACCTAATATAATTATAACAACTGACTTCAAAATTACACATATTTAATGTAAATTGGCAAATTTAAGACTTATATGGTTTTCTCATGGATGCCATTGTCAGAACTGGACCAAATTGAAATGGAACCTCACGGTAAGCACCAGCTTTCAAATAAAAGAAACGTCAAAATCCGTTCACCCAGTCGAAAGTTATGAGGTTACAAACATAAAAAAGACAGTGTCGGTTGAAAATGCTTTGCCCTGAATGACTGATTGACGGATCAACGCACAGCGTAAACCGATGAAGGTAGAGACCAGAAATTTGGAGTATTTTTAGTAATAAAGGACTTTTCGAAATTCTACTCCTAAAGAGGTGAAGAACAGGGGCTAGTATGTATGAACGTGAATCCTTGGTACAATCTACTATACCTTTGATTTTAAGGGCCCCATTCGAAAGTCAACGCGGGAAAAAGCTAGTACGATATAAATTCTTTACTTCCAGTGTTTTCACGTCTACCCACAACCGACAAAAATACACTAGTCCAACATTTCTTAGAGCACGCTGCTCAGCTGTTTACCTTCCTATTCAATACCCTTCATAAATACCAACAAAGGCAACAAAAGCCCGTCTTCCACGGTTTCAGCATTATAAGTGAACAAAGGCGGTACGTATATGTTATTTATCAAGTTCCTAATTTACTAACCTTCAGGTACTGCTAAGTTATTCAAGGTAACTGCCTTGTTGGTCGGTATTGTATGAGAGCTGGCAACACTATTGCTTGTTGGGAAAATGATGTTTAGCGTTGAATGGAAAATGAATTAAAGTAAAGGAAATTATTTCCAACTACTGGGCACAGCTTTCAACCGACTTCAAAACGGGAGGAGGTTTTGCTAATTCATAACTTTCGACTGAGCTCACGGATTTTAGAGGTGCCGATTCAATCTCTAAGCTATTGCAGCCAATGAAAGCGTACAAAATGTCGTCACCGGGCATTCCTTGTGTGTTTAAAATATTATGCTCCTTTATAAATATTTATCGACAAATAAACCAATTGTAACTAATTCCAATTCAACGAATTCGGTGTAACCGTTACAACCACAAAGAGCTTGTGTTCCTGAAAGCCCAACGTTTTCCAATATACCAACCTTCAGGTACTCCTAAGTTATTCAAAGCGTTGCTACTGCCATGTCGCTTAGCGGTCCGCTGTAAAGAATTGTTCTGGGAACCATTGGCCGGGTTGTATTGTACTGTGGACGGCGTGTCTGCGCTCCTCGGTAGACTGCCGTTTATTGACCTAGAAGACAATGGCGCTTTAAAATTTTATTCGCTTCAGCGGTTGGACCGTTTCTTTTATTTTCGTGCCTTTTTTTGTAATTCTTATTAGTACCTATTCTTTAAGAAAAGACGTTTTTAACACTTGGTCTTTTTTAAGAGCGTCAAATTAAGGCAAATTTTCAAAATATTGGTCTTTTTTAAGAACGTCAAATTTGCAAACTCAATTTGAATGTCAACCAAAAATATTTATAACAATAACTTTTTTTAAATAAACAACATTGCAGAGATTGGAGTAATATTAAATACATTCTAAAGGATTACGTTGCTTATTTAATTAATGATAAATGAAATCGTTAAAGTTAATATTTAAATGTAAGTGTCAAAATTATTAAATGTTAGATTAACATTTAAAATAAGTCAAACATTAATACAGACATAATGTTGAAAGTAATTTATGCTAAAGTCAGTAAATCATCAGACAGATAAATTATTCTATTTTTACAAAGTTGCGCTTACCTATTCGGTGTCAGTTTTTCACTGGCCATTGTGGGTGACTGCACCCTCAAAGACCCAGGGGTGTAATCATGTCCATAATGAACATACGTCTGGTATCCATTGTTGAAACCGTTTACCTACAAAATATAGAAAAAAATGACAATTTTGTTGTTGACTTCTAGGAAACACATTCAAATTGCATTCCAAAAATAAAATAATAATGATGATGAAAAGCTATAAAATAAAATACATTGAACTAAATTAAATTAATTATTTACATTCAATAAATAAATCTATTCAGTAAACTTTAATGTTAATATTTATTAATTGTTAGATAAGGGTTTTATAAATTCGGTTACATTTAATTAAAATGATGATTTTATTGCAACATTTTAATTATAAAAATATTCAAATTAAAAAGTGCAAAATCACTAAAATGCAAAGCAAAATCTTTTCCAAACATACCTAAATAAAACAGAAAGTCACTACAGTAACTATAAATAAACTAAAAAGAATACAGAAAAATACACAAACATAAAAATATACGACCACATAACTAGAATAACAAAGTTAAATACAGCTTACCTTATAGCAATCTGAATACGCAGGATCACTATAGTCATTGCTATAGCGATATCCTTGATAGGAATTGCTTTGGTTAATCGATGATAGAGGTACGGAACCTGCTAAAGGTATACCGCTTCCTAGCTTAGCATTCGAACATAAAGTACTATCTGATCCTGTGTTTGAATAGTCCTAAGAGATAAACAAAAATTTTCATTAAATGCTTTGTATCGTGAGACAAAAGACCTCTCTAGATGATGCCAAATTTCGTTAAGCAAAATAATTAAATAAAGGAAAATAAAAGGAGATTTAATACAAAAGCGAATTGATAATAAATAAATGAATCTTAAATTAAATTATAATTGAAGAAATTATTAAATTGTTATTATGATTAAAATATTTAAAATAATAAACACAAATAACAACAATAAACAGTATCGGAAGTTAAAATACGGGTAAATTTGAATGACGGAATAATTTCCTAATTTACTAAAAGCCCGTTAATGTATCCACGAACCGATCAATAGTTTAATAAACTAGAAACGTCCTATTATCAAAAACCCCGAAAATGATGACAATGGTTAATGCGATGAAAAGTAGGTACTCCTACCATTTGTGTAAATGGCTCGTGAAAATTTAAGCCCCGTACACACAATCAATCTTCTGTGTCGGTACAAGCGCGATTCACGGTGAATAATAAGGTGTCCATATTTGGTGAAATCAGTTTTAAACGTATTCCGTTTTATTTGACTTTTCTGAGTTTCATCGAGGGCTTGAATTTAAAATAATGATTTGCATTTTTAATGTTTTACTTTTTTATTTGTGAATGTTCCATACAGCCGTTTTTATAATACAATAGAATAGTAATTTAAAACAATAAAATTAAACGAACAAATACTAAATTATTAAATTAATTTAAGTATTTTAATTTAATTTAATGTATTTTAATTTAAAATTAATTTACGTATTTTTTCAATTTAAATTAATTTAAGTACTTATTCGAACACTTAAATTAATTTGAACGAATGCTAAAAGTCTCCCTGAACGTAATCCTAGTTAAAAAGCTGAAAAGGTAAAAAGAGGAAAATGGTTCAGTAAACAGAAAGTCTAAAACGTTTCTAAATTGAATTTCCATTGGTGTGAAGTGGAAATAAAAAGAAATTTCCGAGCTCGCCAGCAAACATGGATTTCCGATAGTTCTAACGCTAATATAATACTTACGATTTCACAACTCCCATTTGCTTGTCGCAGTTCGAGTTTCAAATCGCTGATGTTTGAATTTCTGTCATTCTCTTTGTACAATTCTTCAGCTGTTACCGTAACATCTGGTTTCTCTGTTACTTGAGCCTGTTTGTTCTTTCTCTGCTTCCTCTGACAGAGTATTACGAGCATTATCACTGCAGCCACCATGATCGTTCCCGACGTCACTCCAAATAGAATTAAAAGCAGGGGGAAAGTTTCTAAAAATAAGAATATTTATTGTATTTACACATGAAATCCCAAAATTGTTTTTAATTTAAGCTAGGTGGTATTAGGAATATTGTTAAAGGAACTTTGTTGCTTGTATAAACGAAAAACAAATTATGTCTAAATGTGTCAGTATTGATGTTTATCCATTGCCTATTTCAGTTAATGTTTACACACATTATTTGTTAGCTTTATTGTCACAAAGGTCTGGTCGTCGATATCGTAATATTCCTCTTAAACCATTATTGTTTATCTTTTCTTATTCTAAATGAAGTAGGACATGAGCATGCAGGCCACCAGATGTTAAGAGGGCCATGGACACCCACGTCTAACTTCAAGCAACCCTTAGGCCCTAAATAAACGACTGAGATGGTCACCTAAACTAAAATATCTTAGGCACCCGAACGTTTTTAACTAAAACCCAAGAACTTGACACAATACTGGCTTCACGACGGATTATTATTACAATGGTGGTTTCACCAACCAAAACCTAATATTCCGTTACCTAATTCATACCATTTCTATATTATAATATATCAGAATTTTATCTTGGACAACTTATTATGGATATGCTGCCTAGAATCTGCAATATATCATCGACTTCTGTGCTCCCGGCGCCGTATAAACTTTCTGCGATAACTTTACGATAATGCGCGGTCGTTTCGCTGCCGAGGGCAGCGGCTGATGGTCCCCGCGACACTTGCCGACTATGGCTTGGAATGTATGGGTTTTTGTAACTTTACATTGAACTAAAGTACCCTAATGGTACTAAAAGTCTCGTACCTTGTAAACGAACTGTTAGTGTAAGAAAAGCTTTGAATACTTAGAATACCTAGGAACTTTGAATACGTACAAAGGTTGTTGTTAAGCAAAAAACATAAATAACAATTGAATATACACATATTAAATTCTGTAGAAATACAGTACTAAAGTACAACATCATCCGTGATAAAGTGACACAAATTAAAAATATCCAAAAGTTTATTTGTATTATTTTTTATCTATTACAATTATTACCGTTTTTATTTCTTACTTAACTGTTGCACAAGTAAATAGCAAGTATTGTTATTTTTATGCCAGTATCTTAATGCTAATGTATTTGAAATCTTGTAAATGTCTATTTACTTCAATGAGGGGTTTCCAAAGTAAATTAGGTACAAGTGAGTGAACGAACCGACGGCAGCGGAGAAACAAATGGGACACCCTCCGGGTATAAAACCCTGATGGGACCCCGAATATACCACAAAGTTGTAACAAAAATTTGTCAAAATTAATCTTCCCATACTTTCTAAACATGATTTAAAGCAAAATTCCACAAAAAAAACACTGCTTGCAACATAAAATTTGTTTAACATTTTACAACTTAACTTTACAAGTGGAAAACTTTGGAATGATAAAACAAATGCTATTAAATAGCAACGTCTTCTACGTTGAATAAAATTCCAGAACGCTCTCCCGTGGGTAATAAATAAACGTGACACAAAAGTTGAAACTTCAAATTTAAAAATGGATTTAGACTTCGAGTCTTGCAACTAAGTCTTGGACGAGAAAATAGGTCCGGAATAAAATTATTGTTTTATTTCTGTCTTGTTGCGCTTCGCTGTGACTGGCGTATGTATTGTTGTGCCGTTCTATTTTTGTATTTTCAAAGTGAGCTATTTTATTTCAGGAGTAAAATAAAAATTAAATCTGACTGTTTTTGTATTATTGTTTTTTTGTTTGAGAATTAAATTGAATACTTTTTATGAGAATCTTTGTATTTAAAAGGTAGTCAGTAAAATAATGCTTTAGACATCCTATCCCAATATAGAGATTCAGTTGAGTATCTATGCGTCGCTACACTTGCTATAGAGAAAGTACTGGAACAGTTAAAACGTTTTGATTCAAAATATTATAATATCACGTTAGAGTTGGGTGGATATATATTTAAAAATACAAAATTTTTTTACAGCCAAAAATACAGTGGAAGGCAAATTTTCACCTTATTCCAATCACAAGTGAAAGTCAACAGCGATACAGTTCCAGAAGTTTAATATTCGTTTTGGGAACTGAAAATTTTGAATATTACATTTGCTTTTGTTAGTTTTGCTCTCGAACGTTGAATTTCCGCGGGGTTTATTAAAAAAGTTCCGTTTTTATTTCGGCCACAACAAATAACAATTATTGAGTTAACAAAGCACATATCCGTTGATAAATTTTAATTAAAATTACCCTTTTATTTTATTATGACTGGAACGGAGTTGCGGTTTACGTACCACAATATGGACTCTATTTAATTATTTGGTAAATAACAGGACAGACAATATTATTATAGTGACACATTGTGAATCGTAAAAAAATTAATAAAAGATGTAACGAATCATTTTTATGCCGTTTAATCCGTAAACGTGAGAAATTAAGTTATTAAAAGTAAAAAATAATTCCATTAATGTTCCAGACTTCAATAATTTATTTTGGAGTCTGTGCCTTTATTCTGTTTATATTTCCGTCGCATTATTATATATAAATATATAATGACGCGACGTATATGACTATAGATATTATAGATAAATATTAAATACATTATTATGTATATTAAATGAAAATGTAATGGAATGTAATTTTTATACTAAAACTATTTAAAATATTCTAATTACTTTAAGAATAAACTTAATTTAACAAATTTTATTAAAACATGACTTACTGTTAGGCCGTAAAATTATTTCTAAAGTGTCACTTCCATAGTCATTTGACACATTACACTTGTACACTCCAAAGTGCTTGGATTGACTTTCTCGTATAATTAGTGTTGAGTTCACTATTCCACCTGGTTGCAAATCTTCTAAGAAGGCATAATCCTGTGAAAAATTTTAATTAAATTAATTCTAATTTTAGACTTAAAATTAAAACGTATTTGAACAGATAAAAAAAAACAAGTAACAATAATAGTTTTAAAAAAAAAACTTTACATTTTAAATATTATCTGATAGATTTTTACTGATTTGTGAAACATAATATTAATTCAGTATTAATATTTAAATAATTTATTGTTAAATTTATCTGACAATGTATTAAAAATATTCAGATTATTTAAATTTTTGTCTTGGAATAATTTAAAAAATTCACTGTTGAAAAAATCAAGACCTAAATAAATATTAGTTCATTATGATGAAACCAATATTCAATATTTATTAGGTGGGTGTGTTTCTTTAAAATACATTATATTATAACATACTTGGTCATGTATAGCATCAATTTCTTTTCCATCAAATGTCCAAGAAATTGAGTCTATTCTCGGAACGGAGAACGCAGCACATTCTATATTGACCGTGTCGCCTTGGGAACCGAACTGTGTGTGATTTGATACGATCTTGGGCGGTCCTGTGGAACAAATATAAATTAGTTATATTTATACTTAACAGCTGGCGCTCTTATTATACTCTTTATTGTACACCATAATGAAAAGGAATTAAAAAACCTTTAAGAAACTCAAACTTAAAGAAATCAGTACAAATGGCAGTCTTATCGCTAAACAGCTGACAATCAAGATTTCTTTCCTATACCTTTTACAATTTAGTATCTAATATACACAATACTGTTATAGCGTTAGTTAATAAGTAACGTGTGTTTTTAGTACTAAATAAATAATGTTGACTATAATTGAATATTCAAATTATAGTATAATAATTCATAACACATCATAATATTATTATCTATTAACAAAATATTCATCAATTCGGTAAAATATTAAACCAGTTTTAATCAATAAACACTTTCGTTCGGGATAGTACTTGACGGTTATTAACATAATTGAGTGCAGTCGTGTCGAAAATTAATAACGTACTTACTTATATTACCTACTATCGTATTTTGAAAACAATTTTAATCTTGCAACTGTACCAGATCGAATTAATTGATTAATTAATTGTACAAATTATAAAATGTTACTAATACATTAAGGTTTATTATTTTTGGAATCTATTTTTACCAATTGAATAGAAAGCCATTATATAAATTAAATTCAAGTTCAAATTAATTATTTCACAATTAAATTTTCATTGGCTTTGAAATATTTATAAATTCGTATCTATTAAAATTAAATTCAATTACCTATTACTCGTTTCCAAATAATAGTTTTTAGAGATTTATGAATAACAACTTAAAACCATTACCGAATTTAAAGAGATTTGATACTTAAAATACGTAGGAGTTTACTAATAGTTTTTCTTTGTAATGTTAATCACAATTCTAAATATGAAACTCTTTGAAATTAATTTTGGATTTTAATTGGTATTAAAATCCAAAATTGGATTGGACGGATATTGAGTCTTTTACTCAATACCCTTTTGGTTCCAGAATCGTTTCATAGCGAAGGCGGAGTAACATTTTAACATAACTACTATATTACTGTACTATCAAACAGCGTTCCTGTCTGGTGTTGATTATGAATGTCCCTAAGTTGCAGAGAAAACACACCAGACACCTCGCACGATAGTTAGTAGTTTATCGCTTGCCGTTTGCACTAAGACAAATGGATTAGCTTCTAACTAAATCCACGTTAATAATTAAAATGAGCCATACGTTTTAGTCCAATTTAAGTGCCTACTATTTTTATTTTTAGTAGTTACTTGGGTAAGTAAGCGCGTGCATTGGGGAAAAATAAATCCCTCGTTCGAATTTATTTGTTAAATTTTTAGGGTACCATCATATTAAAATAAATGGTGACTCTATACGTATGTTACTTTTCGCAACAGAGTAACTTAGTGGTGGAATTTCGCATTACCATTCTGGTGGATCCGGGTTCGTAATTCGACGCGCTTATTATTTTCCGAAGACATTTGAAACAAGGAAAGAAACAATTTGTTTATATTTTAAATTGATTTCCATTGTGCACGCTTAATTTGCATTTGCTACAACTCCCTATCTCTCTCCAGATAGTTTGTTCGTTGTTGTTTTAATTTTAGTTACACTTATTATTTAATATTTATAGCCTGACGCATAACGAGCTAAGGTTTCATGTAAATTGCCTATTAATTTTAGATTAACACACAGCAATCAACATTTAAAAAGGCTTTTAAAATTAAAATGCCTAAGGTAACCTTTTCAGTTGAAAATGTCGGGGCTTAATGGATGCACGAAGGCGTGGATTCTAGGTACATTTTCAAATGTTACGTTGCGTATAAAAAATTTAAGGATTATTTTAATCTTTATTATTTCAAACTTTTTGTAAACAAACTTTCAGTTGCGAGTATTAAAACGGTAAATTGTTGAAAAAATTAATTCTAAAAATAAGAATTAAAACTGTATTAATTATTGAGAAATAATTGAAAATTACAAAAGCTGTTAAATTTTTTTATTTAATTATATTTTATGATATTTAAAGGTTTAATATCTTTATTACATTTTAAAATACACACTACTAAGCATGACCTCTGCAAATACCATAAATAATAATTTTATTTTAATACTTAATAATCTTAAAATCTTAAATCTTTAAAAATAAAGTACCTATCCGAAAAAGTTAAAGAAATAAAGGCTTAAAACTTATACAATAAAGTCTCAAGTCGAAACTGTTTTAAATAGCATCAGATACCATAACAGATAGTGGAGGTGGGCGTATAACAGACATATCGTGGCCATTAGATCTAGACTTAGTTCTAAACGCTTCACGGAATACTACCGCGTAATTACAGTAGCAACTAACACTTAAACGCGCTTAAGGGTAAGATTTGCATTCTATCTATTGCTATCTTTTCTTTGTCGAAATGAAGTATTACCTAAATATATGTAATGTTTTGTCGCAATTAAGGAATTAATGCTTCCGTGTTTCGGAGGCCACGTTAAGCCGTCGGTCGCGGCTGCTATCGATAGATAACAGACGCAGTGAAGCATAAAAATGGCGGCAGCGTCTGAATTACTCTGAATGTGTAAGTCACCGTAAACGAGCGAGCGAGGTCAGAGTTAGAGCGAGGGCAGACGAGAGTATCATGTTGTGAATG
>DWQL01001145.1:0-12201 GCA_018231265.1 Noctuana haematospila | reverse complement strand
CACACACATACACGCACACATACACAAAAACCATAAGATAACTACACGAACACCCAGAGAAGAATAGTAACAAAATTTGGCAATTGAGGCGGGGAAAACGAAGCCAAGTAATCTGGCTTAGTGAAAAGTGTAGGTACGTGTCTGTCCTGTAATTTTTCATATGAGCTTGGTGTCTCTACCCGTGATATCCCAGACTTTGTTCGAGGCGAGGGGTATCTCGCGAGAGCTATTAGGTGGGTATGTCTTACCATTTCTCACTGACAAGTCGACTTGCGTCCCACGTTTTTCAGTTCGGGACCATCTGATATATTATTGGAATAATATCCGTGTGAGTGGCGTTGTAAATGGACAATTTTTCTTTATGTGATCTGATATAGCATTGTTAATCCATAGCCTTGAGAGATTATTTGTCTTAAATGCCGATAATAAATGTAAACACTGCTTGCTTGCTTGTTAGAAACAAAAAAATTAATAACGTTTAAAATTTTTGAGTTAACTTAACGTTTAGGTTTAGTTATATTTTTATTTAGTTATGTATTTTTTTTTGTATTTTTGATGTTAATAAACAATATGTTGTTTAAACATACATAATTATACACTTAACGTTAACGTTTTGAAGTTATATCACAGTTAACTTCAAGCTACAATACCTACAAATATATGAATAAATAAATTTAAAAGACGTTTTTAACTTTTTACCAAGATTATAGATAACCTATTTTTATTATATATTGTGTGTTATATGGATAATGTTCTGGATCCCCGTATATAAGAACCTACGTATCTCTTCAAGATTTCCGAAGGGAGGACTTATCTGGAAGCTTCATTAAGAGGAATGTCCGGTCATTTCTCATTGCTTTCGTTTCGTTGCTCGTGTTTCTATTCGTCAAGAGGTATTATCAAGTTGATCTATCGACTTTGCAACTACCGGAGCTACTCTGAGGTATTGGGGTAATATCGTTCTGTAAATAGGGTGTAAATCAAGCAGATCAG
The DNA here is from genome assembly GCA_018231265.1 of Noctuana haematospila. Classification (NCBI taxonomy): domain Eukaryota; kingdom Metazoa; phylum Arthropoda; class Insecta; order Lepidoptera; family Hesperiidae; genus Noctuana; species Noctuana haematospila. The sequence goes on along the minus strand of DWQL01001145.1, from coordinate 11,208 downwards.
TATTTTGATATTACTTTTTATTAGGTACCTAAATAAAAGAGGCTTTTTAATATTTACATTTTCTTAATTTTTAAAGTTGGAATTAAATAGTTTTAGATTTTATGCCAACCTATAAGTTACGGTAACCTATGTTAGGTAGCTATAATATGACATAGGCTATATTAAAAGCAAGCCGAATTAAAACACTACTTGACAATTTTAAATTAATAAAATATATAAAAGAATAAAGTTATTACTATTTAATGTTATGTAAAACATGTAATTAATGTATAATTATTTATAGCAAGAATATTCTGTAAATAAATGTTTCTATCTATATACTTAATTACCTAGTCAGAGTGTTTACTGTTTACCTAAATTAAATTTCTCGATAAACATTGCCCTTTGATTCATTACGACGTTTATAAGACGTTAAAGAAAAATCCCAAATAAAAGAGCTCGGTATAATTTCATATAGAAGAAAGTAAAAAGAAAATTCCTTTTCCTATCATTAATCACTTGTTGAATGGATGAGTGAGTATTCATTTTTTAAATGAAAATTGTTTCTACGTTCAAGATAATTATATCAAAATAAACACCAATTTCGTTAATTTCTTTGATATTTTTATTTATTTATTTAAGAGTTCTTGCACGTAAATCGAAAAAAAATTCAAATTGTTTTGTTCTTTGTAGGGTAATCTCAAGCTCAAAATTTTTATTCATCATAAAGTATTTGTATAAGCTTAACAGAATTCAAAAATTTACAGTTTTGACTAACAAAACTAACTAAGGAGAAAAAAGCCGACGGAAAAAACTCCCAGCACTCTTTTAACATCAAGTGTATAAATCACAAATTATTAGCTATGCAGTATAGCTTTACTTTACTTTTAATCGTTTAGTTCATCAACTTTAGGCGCCCTTTTATCTAAGGTAGGCCCGGAATTGTACTTTAGGGGGATCACAGACGCTTTGTACTCGTAACATCTTACAATTTCTAAAAGTTTGGATAAAATAAACTCGAATCGAAGGTCCCTTAGAAAAGTGGCAGGAACAAAGAGGAAAAACAAATATAAAAAGTCGTAAGTCATTAAAAATAGCGTATACTACTTAATAGTAGCTTTCAACGATCGATTCGAGAGGTCATTTTCCTGAAATCTGACAATTTCGACAGGCACTCTGTACCCTTATTCCAAATCTTATTCAGCTTCATTAAAATTCAATCTCTGTCAATTTAAAATGATATGATAATCTTTAGGTTAATATCTATATTTCGCTTTGATCGTAATTCTCAGAGACACTCGATCTTTTTTTATTTTCATTTGTAATCCAAATCAAGAAGTTAGTAATAATAAATGAATATAGTAGGTCTTACAGCATTTATTTCGTATGTAGGTACATTTATCATTTTAGGTGTACCTAAAATTTACTGTAGTAAACTCTATACCTAATCCATAGACAATAGAATAGAATCTATGTAAGTTGTTAAGTGTTGCATTTATAAAATCTACTTAAATCTTATTTTAGACGTGGATATAAAAATAAACGAAAATCTATGACATAGCAATATTATTTAATCTGTTTAATTTCAAATGCAAATATCGAAACGAATAAGTTGCAACATCGAAATAAGAGCAAGACTGCTGATGATTCGAATCCCACTGGTGGTGAAAATTTACCAAAGAAAACCCGAATTTTTCCTATTATTGACTTCCCTTAATCATTCAATCCACTCTGCATAATTCCCGCGCAAAATGTGCCGCTCTTCGCTGGCTCTCGTATTATTTATTAGTATTAATTTTGAAAACAAATTACACTTCGATCTTTCTTCAACCTTGTTAGTTGTGAGTTCGCCGACGAAGTTCCGTAGCACAAAATCAATTTAAAAGTGAAAGTAGGCAGGCTTAACGTGTCTTTAATAAGAAGAATAACTTTGTAAGTTATTCGAGGCTTGCAATTTCGCGTGAGGGATAAATTTCGTGCAATAAACAAAATGACAAACTGCTAAAATTAATCAATGGATTAAGATAACTTTACAAACTTTTTCAATACATTGATTTCTTTGGGATTTTAGCTGGAAACTTCTTGGCAGTTCTTGGTAATCATTAATGACTTATGACATAGTGATATAGAAGGAGTATTATAGATGGTAGAACTTACACAGAAGAGGTACCACTGCCAGTATCGTAAGCAAGTTCAATTAAGCGGTTAAGCAAAAAGTTAAGCAGTGAAATAAGCAAGTTATGTCAACTTACTTTATATTTCAATTTCAAAATTTTTATTTATCAAAATGTATTTGTGTACACTGAATGAAAGTTAAATAAAATGGTACATCGGCTTTAGCGCCCTTTTGGCTATGATAGGCCGGAAGAAAAAAGTCAGCGGAAAAAACACTCGGCATTCCTTTAAAATCAAGTGTATAGGTAAATAACGAACCTATTTCTGTAGTTACCTATAACTAATCGGTAATAGGCTATTAGTGTAAGAAGAGATTACAGGATATTTTGTAGCAGGATATCGAGAAAGCCGCATTATCCTATCACTATTTAGGTATAACAACAAAGTCGACGCTCGCCTAATTAATCACATTTAAAGCTCGGATACCTATTTAGTAAGTTTCAGAGATAATTTGCATTTTCGTTGCAGCTGCTTTGACACAGATTAGATAATAATTACTACTTAACCTTTGTGTACATTTAAATTTAAAGTTATTGCAATTAAATCTGAACAGTTATTACATTTATTTCATACTAGCTGTGCCACGCGGTTTCACCCGCGTTAAGAATAGTAAGCGTAATGCTTGATAGCCTATAGATTTCCTCATGAATGTAGCTAGCTATCACATAGAAAAAGAATTTTTCAAATCGGTCCAGTAGTTTCGGAGCCTGTTCTATACAAACAAACAAACAATCAAATCTTTCCTCTTTATAGTATTAGTATATATTACAATTTTAGTATAGAAATAGATATATATATTTGACATTATGTACCGAACTATGTGCACTTTTCAAGCCACGTATTCAAAAATTCCTGTGCTGGGGGGTTGTCTGAAAGAGACCTTTAGAATTTTGGGCCATAAAAATGAAACACGTGATTATACAACAAATAAATATATTTTCCATTAAGTTCCATGTATAAATTTTAAAATTACTTTTTAAATAACATTCATGACAACAATAATATCTCAATAAGGTAATTTACAATATTTGGAAGTTGAAACACGAAATCACAATGCTTCTATATAATTTTACTTTAGTATAATAATAGTAAGTTAATAATCCTTTCTATATAATAATCGAATTTATAATAATGTGTGTATAATATATGGTATACAATACTTTTTATATTAGGTATAATAATGTAGATACTTCGACTTCTGTTATGATGGAGTATGACAGCCGCGACTCACACAAAAGACCGCGACGCGACTCGAGAGATTGCAACTGCTACTTAAATAAGATGGTCGTTTAAAATGTGTGCCGAAAATCGCATGTCCTTCCCCAAAAACACCTCCATTTCGTTAAATACCTAATAGGTAATTTATTTCCTGGTTACTATAGAGCTATACTGATTAAATTAACATTACTATCGATTCAAAAGTTGCTCTCCCGCCGGTTTCGTGCACGCCGCCGTCTCATGTCGAAGTTGCATTTCTGTAAGTCCAACTTTACAATTCCCCATTATTTACATAAAAGGTGGTCTGGGCGGTGAGTTTGTGTCACTTCTTATACATTTTACTTAAGACTACAAAGACAATTCTTTAGTTCATGTGCTTACTTCTTTACTACAGTACCTACTAAAACATCGAATAATGGTCCACATGAAAATTTAACTAACATAAAGCAATTACAACACCATACTTATGTATTACAATACACAAAGGTCTATTAATAATAATATACTTGATAATAATAACTGAATTTTCTAATGGAATATGGGAAAACATGCATTGATTTTTTATACAATTAATCGCAACCACGTGTTAGTTTTAGTGGACGAAATTTAATTCGACACTATATAAATAGTGATATATATATATATAGATAACTATATAGATATCTAACTATATATCTAACTATATAGATAACTATCTAACTATATAGATAACTATTACTATATATTATATTATTACGGTTATTGTTATAGACTAATGCTACGTGTTATCGAATCATGTGAAGACACAGAGCCAATTCTATTTAATTGAATAACAAATCAATGCAACCTTTACCCTATACTTTCCACAAAAATAGCATAAACCTTCTATCACATCGGGAGATATACGAGTACTTGTTTACAAGAGAAAAAGGATAAACTGACAAGTTTTTTTCAACGGTTAAACCTTAACAGAGTCCATTTATCAAATACTGACAGTTACATTTGGTACGAAATTTGAATGCAAGACTAAAAGTGGCCAGACAAGAGTTTTCAATAATTTGTCTTTAAATATGAATCCTATTAAACTCTAAAATATTCAGCTGATATTATGTACTCGTTCCCGATGTGAATCAAGCATAAACTTATACAAATATTAATGTCTTTTAGTTTTTAGTAAGTACTTAATTACTATAGATCGGATTTAATTCCTGGGTCTAAAACTGGCGCTAAAATTTAAAGCGTATGTTCTAAAAATGCTCTTATAAAAATGGGTATTTTCAAACGGCACTAGGTCGGTTGAACGTAATCAACAAAAGCTAATGTTTTAAAATTACGGACTATATTATAAAACAAACATAAACAAAACATATTAACATCCAATAACTTGTTTGAAAATAAGATGCCATAAAGTCATATTTAATTAGTTAAATAATTTGTGTATTTAAAACAAAATAACTAACTATATGTTCTGAATACATACTTATAATACATACGTATAATATAAAATATTATTTATTATTAGATATTTAATTTATTTTTGAATATCTTGGTGAATCATTGGAGTTTTAAGCAAGAAAAATAGTTTTCCCATTAAACCGACCACAGTAACCGACAGTCCATATTTTCGTGTGCTATTTGTTATGTTATGTTATTTATTATAGTATTTTTAAACATTGGGCCTAGTAGGGTTGTGCGTTATTATTCGTTAGGTTATTACTAAGTACGCTAACTTTACGAGTAGGTTCCATTAATGGGACAAAAGTTAATGGGGAGTGATGTAGGATTGTAATACAACTACGAGCATAAATATGCTCGTATATAATAAGATACAGAATGTATATAATGTAAAATTACATAGACTGCATTAAATTGTGCCTATTACTTATATCAAAATACATTTCAAATTCCGATTTATGTTTTAAGCGATATAATTTTAGTCTATTTTTCTTACAAATTGGTAAAGGTACTATTTTCTCACAAAACTTATGTTTCCTTTTTGTTAAAATTACTAATAACTTTTAGTAATTAAAAGTCATTTTGGTATATATTAAAACTGCCTAGTTTTAATGTGGGTATATAATACAGACATAGCGCTTTTTACATACTTCACGAAATATATAAAGAACATTGACGACGAAAAGTAGCAACTAACCTCTACGAACATATAATTTAACTATGTTTAGTAAAATATAGCAATTCCAACATCAAAATATATTATAATAATAGTATTGAAATTACAAAAGGGTAACAACACCGATACACGAACACGAACTATCCAATAACCATAAAGAAATATAAATGTTTACCTAAACATTAATGGAAGTAGGTATTTCTTATACACTAAGCGAAATAATGTAAATATAAAATGTTTAAACTAGCACATTTTACGTCAAATAGAAATTTAAAAGGTGGACTCAAAGTCCAAAGATTTCAAGGGGTGACTTTTAAAGTTACTGAAAAATTGGCACGATTTTAAAACATTTATTAAATATATTAATACCTACATTCTGCGTATTGTATGTTTTCTAAACTCAAATAATTAGACAATAAATATTACAAGTTACATATTGTTTTGAAAATATATTAATAATATAATTTTATATGTTGTGTCAACAGTCAAAAAAAAATCGTACAGTTAGTTCCGTAAATATTAAAAACAAGAGTTTTAATATAAAATTATACAAATTAATAATGAGTAGGTATATAACAGTCGCCTCCACCAATCCGCATTGGAGCAGCGTGGTGGAGTATGCTCCAGGCTTTCCCCGGTTGTGGGGAGAGACCCGTACCCAGCAGTGGGACATAAAAAGGGTTGAAGGAATATAACAGAGGTACTTAAAATATCGATAACAAGAGATACGCGCTATACAACAATAATTTTAAGCAACCGTTACAGTTAAATACCAACGCAACAAGAATTATAAAATATTGGAATAGAGCCTACAGACACCTAACAACATTTACACGTCACTGACACCAAAACATTAAATAAATATAATAATATTATACAATCCGCGTTTTCAATATTAATTTCAAAGCGAAACTATAAAAGTATTTTAACGCAATACATTTTTTAATATTGCCAATTATCATTATTTTTATTATAAACGCTAGTTGGTGAAGCGTTTCATTACGAAATTTGTTTGTTGTACACTTCTGGTTTACGTGTATAAATTCGCTTATAACTGGCGAAGGCGTAGCCAGACGTAAGGGATCTCGTCTGGCCGCAGTTAGCGGTTTCCCAGACTACGTTAGCTCATTAAACAGCTTAAATCCCAGTTTTTCTATCAATTAAAATTTCTATTATAAAGTAAATTTACAACACTAGCTACTTTCATCCCAAAGATGACACTGTCATTAAATTCTCATGCTTATGCTTGAAACGTTAACAACGATAAAGAGGAGGTAAGAATAATTATAGTATCTTATTTTTTACATAGTGTAAAATGAAGTCGTCTGTCTCCGCTGTCTGCTTGCTTAGCTCTTTTAAACTAGGTACTCAACGGATTTTAATGCAGTTTTCAGCAATAGATAGAGAGATTCAAGCGGAGTGATGTTCGCCGAGTTATATAATATATAATTATAAAAGAAACAAAAGCAGGCAGGTAGGCATAAAAATTAAAAGTATGCACAGATTCATTGCAAGCATAAGTGTGAGAATTATTTAATATATTATCTAAAATTTGACCCTGTGTCAGTCGTGGACTGCAACCGAGGCGTCCACATTAGCCTCGGGATCAATTTTATCTACTCAATTTAGAATCTACGCTCGTAGTCGTTTCGGGCCAGCCCGCTTAACGATATCGACAGAAAGTCGCTTACAATTAAATATACGATTAAAATAAACAAATTACAATAATTAGTTACAATAGGTAAGAAATTTGGCAGTACTGTTCGGTCTAGGCGAAGACGAAGAGGTTCGACGCCGACGTACTAGAAACTCAAACGTCACTTACACCTAGGAAAGAGCGGGCCCTCTAACCTATAACTACACTGGACCCTCTAAAATACAACAGCATCTAGCGCACTGAAGAGACGCTTCAAACGCATATTCCACCGACGAACTCATCTAGCTTAGCTCTTAAAAGCAAAGCAATGTGTCCGTTTATCACTTTCGTAGTCTACATACCTAAGCGATCTACCCCTCTTACCTTATACATTAATTTAGGCCAATGAGTCCGTCGGTGGTGCTTGCACTTGGAGTTGTACATAGCGTCTGCGCGCTTGTGGCGACGAGAAGGCACATGGGAGGCGCGGCGACGGGTGCGGCGCGGCGCGGGGGGCGGCGCCGCCGCGCGTCATCAGAGCGGGAAGCAGCGCGCCGCGCGCCTAGGCTCGCTGGCCCCGCGCCGTCGCCGCACCGCCGTCTCGCCGTCGCCGCCGCCCGCCAGCCGCTCCGGCTCGATCGGCTCCAGCTTGTGCATTGACGGTCGGCTCGACAGCCTCGCGCCCTCCGGCACCGGCGTCGACGCCGGCCTCTCCGGTGTAGTCGTCTCGTCGAGCTCTATTCGACCTAACTTCAACGCTAGCGCGTACTCGGACCGCTCTATCACACTTGGAGGTTCGTCGGCCACGGTCGTGTCAGCTAAAGTAGAGTCTGCAGCCGCTGAGTCCGCGCGTTCAGAATCTCCTTGAGCCGTAACATAACGCCGCGTGTCCGTCGAAGAAGGCGAGGTGTCAGCAATTCCCCGTCGTTCGGGCGTAGCGAAAACGGAATCAGAGGCCCAGCTGCGAGCGTCCGAAATCTGTCTTAAAGTTTCGTCCATACTTCTTTGTGAGGTTCGGCGACTCGTCCGTGGGCTTTCATCGTCTATCGCTCGAAAATCCAGGGTACTCAGATCGAAAGCCCCCGGCCCACGACGCCTTGAGCTACTGCGTCGAAACGACGGTCGATGCGATGAAAAAGCTGCGTCGTACAATTCGCAAAGACTCGTGCGGTCAGAGTGCGGCTCCTCATATAATGTCAAATTTCGTGTTTCCGTTGCATCCGAAGGAGTTTCATCTCTGTTGGAAGTTGCCTCGCTCCGTTCGGATATATCAAACGTAAACCGCGCCTCGAACCTATCGGGACTCAGGAGTGGTGCAGAACGTGAGCAATCATCGGTAGCTTGTGCCTCTGTCTCTAGCGGAAGAGGACACAGCCCGGCTCTTCGGGGTGATGTGTCTTCTGAATCTGTCGAGCGATCTGAACGTTGTGCATGACACATATGACGTCGAGTTAAAGCAGGTTGAGAACCGCAAGGGGCACGCCTGCAGCATGTTCTTTCATGTCTGACGTCAGAACCGCTACTACCTGTGGATTTGGAGTGTGGCGGTCGTCGACGATACACGTCTTCACGGCCGTACAAAGAGGTGAAATCTTCGGAACAAAATTTTTCGAAAAGTTCCTGAGAGCTAAGTCGTGTCGAACCAGTTGCGTTATAGAAAGCTTCCGTCGGAGATTGATCTGTTCGCTCGTAAAGAGCGCTCGAACTCGCCCGTTTCGGTTTGTCCATCAAACCTAATTTATAAATCCTTGGCAATCTCCGCTCAACGCCTTGTGAATGAGCTCGGAAAGGTGCCCGGTGAGTAGGCGGTGGCCCATCCCGGCGGTCAAGGATGCGGTCAGCAGACACACCACGTACGTGCGTCTGCGGGTACGAGTGCAGGTGTGGCTCGGGCGGTGGTTCCGTTGGAGGAGAGGCGACGAACTCCGGTTCGTATTCTTCTTCGTCGGGCGTGTCGGCGGATGGTCCCGAACGCTCGAATGAAGTGCGCTGGCACTCGCATTTCTCGTCATGATCGTCACTGATGTCGCCTTCGTCGAACGAAGGTGCTCGAGGACCATGTCCGAACACTCTACGGCGTTCCTCGGCAGCACCTTCGTCGTCTTCGAGGCGAATGGAGCGGCGAAGAGGAGGGCGATCACGGCGAGGGCGGCGCGGTGCCTCTAGTGTTACCGCATGGGGCAACGGCGGGCGTGTGGTGTTTGGCAGCAGGCGGTCAAGCGATAGCCCTCGGCGTGGACGTGGGTGTCTCTGTTGCTGTCGCTTGGGGTCTCGTGGTGCTGCTGAGGGACTAGTCTCCTCCGGTGTTGTGGGTAATGCCGCGCCGCGCCCGAATTCAATGAACCAGAGTTCGTCTTTGAGTTCGCACTCTCACTTCTTTTCATTCATATCCTTATTTAAGTAATGCAGGACGTAATGGAGGACGAGGTCGTAGCAGTACTTGTATTCAGTCTGTGGAAGAAAGACACTTTTATAAATGATTGTCAATAGTTTATAAATTTAATTTCGATAACCAAAGTTAAAATATTGCATCTTACCATATTTTCGACAAGTTGTGGTCGGTGGCGACGTACAGTCTTGACTGCCTGAAATACATCGACCTCTCCATGCTGGATCACTTGCTCAATACATGCATTAGCAGCGCAGTATACTCCAGCACGACTACGACCATCCCTGGAAGATTAAAATAATTAAATGCCAATATTTTGGCGACTCATAATATACTAGTTGTTGTTTTAGATCGCCTTTTATATGGCATCTACTCGTAAGTAGAGGTAAACATAATTAAGTGAATGGTGATAAATCTTTGACATACGGTGAAACAACGCAGACTGGTCCATAGTCGGTGCGCTGTCGCCACCGTTCGACCATGTTCATCAGCTCAACAAGCGAGTTGGTTGAGGATGGCACCTTGTGGCCCATCGGCCAGCACGTCAGCTGGAACAGCTGGACTGTCTTCGGTGGCGCCTTCACTCCTGCCATCAGCTCCGTTAACGAGACGATCTACGCAGAAAATGTAACATCAGCAACGTTTTGATCGTTTTATCAACATCTGGTCAACTGTTGACTCTTAAGAATTTAGAGTCCTAATTATATTAAAACATTATAATAAACCAACCAATGTTTATACAAGTTGGTAAAACTCATTCGTCGCGAATATTTATTTGGCAATTTCATATTATAAACAAAACCAAATGCAGGTATAGGGATGCCTTTAAAATATAACAACCTACCTTCTTGTTGATTCTGAATATCCAAGTCTTAATGTTGGTGTAGTGGTTGTGTGAAACGTGATCTATAGTGAACACTGGACCATATTTCTTGGAGTGCCGACCCTCGGGCCAAAAGGGCGGATATTGTTGCTGTAATGGAAACATTTGTTATAGGCAATGAACGAAACGGGTACAAGTGAATAATGGCATTTGCAAACTTCGAGCAACTCATTTGAAAGTAAAATGTAAAGAAGTCCAAATCGCCAATTTGGGAAGTTGTGTAAATAATAGCTCAAATAAAGCAGTTGGTTTACAAATTTACTTTACAAATTTTGGATTCAAGAAACAAGCTTATTGGTAACAGAGCCAAGATTGTTCAAGAAAAACAACGTAGGTACCTATCAAGATTGTTGATTAGAAAATTGCTCATATTTAAATTTGATACTTAATTCTATCTAATAAAATTGTCAAAACGAATTGACGAATCTCGAATTTAATGTAATCTAGTTATTTACTTTATCAAGGCTTTAAGGCTACAAATTAATTAGTTTTTCTTACTGAGTTTTTAGGAGGCACACAAAGAACAACCACTGCAGCGCATTCGTAGTCATATACCAGCGACCAAAATTCTCCTTGAGTTCTCACCAAAGGCCACTCAGTTACTATGTACTCTCGTGGTTTTGTATAACCCTGAAAAACGAACTTAAATTTAGTTACAGTCAATAATTACACTTACTGCGATTGTCATAAAGTCTAGTTGTTACCTACTACTTATTAATAAAATAAATACAAAAAAAAATATTAAAATCGAATGAGTTACAAAGATTAGGTACCTTTTTATTCTTGTTAGAAATTGAAACATTTCAGGTACCTGGTAC
>DWQL01001144.1:0-12202 GCA_018231265.1 Noctuana haematospila | reverse complement strand
TAGAATACCGAGATCCAGACGCGCATAAACACTCTTGTTAAAACAAAACTATAGTATTATTACGATGAAAAGAACATTGCAATATGTACTAATTATTTTTAGAACACAATGGAGCATAGCATTTTGTTTTTGTCGTTTGTCTCATATGCCGTTAAGAATTTGGAATAAAATTATATAAATTTTTTTTATCGACATGGATTTATATTTTGCTTCAAATAAATTTAAAACTAGAAATAATAATATAGTGAAAAGCCTTCGTATTACATAAAAATGTATAAGGTCTAATATCCTTGTAATTAATTCGTCTAAGCGTACCTATGTCCTTTCCCAAAATGTGATTTCTCCCTTGAGGTAAAGGTTTAATAGAAAAGGTAGACGAGTAACTAAAGTAAAATACAACTGAGCTCAGAGCGAAATTTAATCTAGTATGTACTTTCTTCAGTTTCTTGAAAATATCTTCTTTGCTCATAAAATGCATTGGAACTTTCAAATGCTTGCATAGTTTTTCGAGTTACTGAGATTCGTCTGGGCAGTTCGACATAAAGCCAAAATCGATATTGCTATAAGAGCATAAGGAACGTCTTGCGAATATTCTAGATCCACTATATTGAAAATGAAATTGATATTGGTCACGGTATTTTCCGAGTTTTAAAACAAATTCAATTATTTTTATTACCTTCCCAAATAGTTTTCCGGTACGGGCGATGTTCGGACTAAGAAGTTGTGCTGAAATTTTTACGGTTCCATGTATTATATTGTTTGCCAAGAAAAGTCTTTTTACCCAACTATCATTTATTGTGCTGTTATTTATAATTGCTAGGTTAGACTTGCTTAGGGTTATGGCTGGATAGAATATGATTACCGGTAATACTTATAGTAATGAATGTCTCGATCGATTTGAACGATGAAGATATTGTAGGAGCATTCATCTTAGAAGCGTGAGAGCAACACTGGGAGGGACTGAATACGACAAAGAGGTGACTGATTTTGGAAACTAATTTGTGTGCAATCGGATTTTCTGTGAAATTTTAATATTATTACAATGTGTTTGTATAAAAATGTAATTAGGTTGTTTTTTTATAATTTACGCGTTCTTCAACTGGTGGAAAATTACTTTTTTATTTGTGGCACGTTTAGGAACCTACGTGAAACTAATTACTTAGCCACAAAAAAAAACGGAATCTTACTAACTACGTGGAATTCAATTAACGAAATAAAAATGGTAAAAAGGTTTTTTTTTTCATTTCGTTGGACAAAATTCTGTGGATGTAATTGATGGCGTACGAAATTGAACCTTTTATACCACGTGATTGCTTTCCTATGGGTTTCTATAGGTTTTCGATGACGTCATCGCTACATAGCCTTGGCGGTCGGTTGTTGAGCTTTTAACCCACTTGTAAACACTTCCATTGTATCAATGACACAAAGCAATATAATTCATTTTCAGGTCTCTGTATAGAAACATTTAGTTCAATTCGTATATTTTAAACTAACTTCGAATGTTCTTTATCATTGACTAGCGACCCGCCCCAGCTTCGCACGGATGCAATGCTGATACTAAATACACTACAGAAAAATTGTGAACGTTTATACATATAAACCATCCTCTTGTCCTTCTTCCTAGTAAGGTCAGAGTCGTACTGGGTAGGGATAATTGGGCAGTTTAACTCGCATGCCTTCTGCTTGTCAACAACTAATTTATCTTTTTACTTAAGTTGGTCAGCTCTAGACATAGTCCAGCTAGCAAACTTTGAAGTCTACATACTAGTGTTAAAAATTATAAGCTCCACTTACAGTGGACACCCGACTTGTACATTGACACGTTTCCAATAAGGTGTCTCGATGACGTCACTCCCATCGCGATGGCCTTCGCGGCCGGTCAGCGACCCCGCGCACCGTTAGCAATGCAAATGCTCGGACGAACAAGCTGCGATTTTGTTTGTTATACGTATTGTTACATTTGCTGCAGTCGAATTGGAACAGATTAAATATCCTGCTTATTAACTAAAATGAAATGTGAAAACTTTAAAAGTTGCTTCATACTGGTGTAAATTATAAATAACTGCATTAAATTCCATGCAAGTTTGAAGCTATTCCGGTCGATCGATTTCGATGCTATCTATCGTTATTCTCTTACGCAAATGGAACTAACTTCCTGTAAGATATTTTGGTTTGGACTTGGTTTGGAGATTTTCAAAATTTCTTTATGAATCGATCGTAGGAAGTACACTAACTTTCGTATGACTTAACGAAGATAAGTTTTTATATAAATATAATATAGCTTGTACGTGTACCTACCTATGTTCTTCTCAATTGATATGTTTTTTGTATCTTTGCAGGTATGTACATTTGCGGTTTCAATGGATTTTTTATTCCTTCAGACTACCGGTGTACGAGTGAGTTAACAATGTTTAAACATATATGCCTACCTGAGTCAATAGTGCTTACGCATAATAATCACTTACCAACATATATCAAGCGCTCGTAATTATAAGGTCATCGCGAAATCAAGCGTAAATATACTAAAAATAACTATGTATTTACGATTTCACATGTATGGATGAATCAAAGCTACGATGATCTAAGATTTACGTTTCTACTTATTCAGTTTTGCATAATAAAATAGATAAATACATACAATAACGCTCTACATTCTAAACCAGAATCCAAGCATCAAGTACAAAGGCAAAAACCCTTAAATAAAATCTAAATAGGTATTTTTGACGCGGCGGGAACCATCCTAGAGTCCTTATTCACTAAAATGTTAAAAAAACGCGTAACGCGACGCGCATAATATGATTTTTCAATTCTATGTACAATGACGCACATTCTGATAATTCTACGAATGGCGCGTCACACGTAATGTATATTATATACTTTTGGTGGCGTGGCGCGTTTCGAACCCACGTGTATGTCTTAAGCGCGTTATGAAATCACAAGTTTGTGATAAGGAATCTCATGTGTCATAGCGAATAAGGCCCCTGCAGTAGGTACTCTTAGTTTTATCTGTCGCATGTGAAGTGAAACAGGAATAGATAGGTATAACATACCTACCGTACCTGATACTGTATCATATATTCTGTTACGACATGATAATGTCCACGAAAGGTTAATGATCATCTTTATTTGACTAATGAAATAATTTTGAATAGAGAACAGCTGGATATTTCTAAAACACTCAAGATAGGACAGATCTAATTCGTTACGGATTTGAATACGACCTACTCGTATATCTCTTTAAACCTTAAAGAGAATTTTCGATACTGTCCTGAACAGACAGCCAATAAGCAATTTGAAATTTCTTGGAAAGGTAAAAGGGACGTATATATAGAATTAAATATTTTATCAGACTTATCCTAGACCCTTCTTGAAATCTTACTTGCTTTGATTGGACTATTTTTGATAAACTATTCGAAATGAACAATTATCTACACATTGAAAAATTTTAACAAAATATATTTTCTGCCAAACTGTAAAATAGTTTGTCGGCAGTTTACAAAACAAACTAATAACAACTGATTATATTCCACTAACAAATACAGCGGCTAACCTAACCTTCTTAGGCAAATTAGTATTTCTTTAGAAACTTAAGTTTATTTAGTTAGTATTATTGTTCGTTGCAGTTTATTATGTTCTAAGGACCGTTTTTATTTTCCATTTAATTTTAGTTCTTTAAAGATAATCTTAACATAGTAACCTACTATGTTAAGAGTATCTTTAAAGAACTTTCATCTTGTATCGACATAAAAGTTACGTGATGTTTCGTCGTAAGTGACAGTACAATTTATTTTCAACTTCATGTTATATTCTTTGATAAATGTTGAGCCGTTTAACCTGAAAGGCTTTAATCTAGAAACTCGTTAGCATAAACAGTTAAGATAACTGTCTGTGCAAGGAAAAAGCAGATGTGAGACAGACCATTAGTATCCGTCTAGGGCGCATATATGGATCCCTATTCATTATATATATTTCTTAATATATACTTACACCCAGACACAGCAAATATTCGTGCTCACCACACAAGCATTTTGCAGTTGTGTTATTAACCTGTAGAGAAGTCTGTATATTGTTGCGAAAATTAACTCTACACAGTATAGACATTTCTCGATTACACTGCCTTTTGTTTTATATTTCCTAGCTCCTTCTGATAAATACTTAAATGGGGAAACGTAATGAAGTTCTGATAAATTCTCTTAGAGGAAGTTATCGATCGTGATTGCATTGACACCACGTAATTCAGTAAGCAGAGAGGAAATTTAATTATAGTTTATGGGTTCTTCTTAGTAAAACGTTTCAAAACAATTAACGCTTACATATATGTATTATAGGTATTTGTAGTCAATGAAATGGAACATTTTAGGGAAAGATATGTATAAGAATATCAGCAGTTCAATGTAGTTAAATGTGATGGTATTGCTTTGAATGACTACAAAATGTGACATGCATTCTTCGAAGTCGTAATGTTTTCATTTTTATTTGAAACACTTCATTTAAAAAAGTCGTGTCTCAAGTTGTTTAGCATTTAGGCCAAGTAAAGCCTGCCAAGTTACGCTTTGTACAGTTTGTTTAGCCGTTTCTTGCAAAGACTTCGCAAAGGCGCATCAATTACGGGGTGTTCCAATTTTGTATGGAATTAAAACTAAACACTCAATGTACCCTCTTGAGATCATATTTCCTTTTAATTTCCGACTGAAGTCGAGCCAGTCTGCGGTCCTCGGGTAACCCGAGTTTTGTTCGGCGATTGTCAACTGACTTTAGAAACAATAGTCGATGTTGTTTGAGAAGGGAGTCGTTTTGTTATTCCGATGAAAATATAATTCTGTGGTTACAAACATCTAGATTTGAAACATCTAAAAGTAAAAGTAAAAGTCATAAGATTGAATTTTATGATCCATTAAAACGTGGCATCGCACAAGTGCCCTGCAAGCACTAAGTAAGGATATGAGGATGCATTTAACCTCACGTTACAAACGTTTGCCTTTCTAGTACGGGTAGGTATAAAATGTCTATAAAATAACTCAAATTAACTATTTTAAATAGTTAATTAAAATTTCGTTTAAAATTAATTCTCATTTTATTCCACATTCAAAGTTTATAAAATTGATGTTGTGTATTATGCTATCTGCAATAGCCTTGACTCTGGTTAGAAAACTGCAGCCGAGTCGACATTGAATTTTCTTTTCTATTGCGCACACTTATTAAAAGTATGAGACCGCCACTAGACTTGTTGAAATTCAGTTTTCCACTTAGTATTTCAACTAAAAGTGACTTTTGAAATGAAGTCCAAAGTAGTTAGTAGGTATGCCAATTTAATCTACCTACAAATTTACATATTTCTTTTGCAAGTGTTTGTGAAAGTGGGCTATAACGCTCCCTTGTGGGCGCTAGAGACGATAGAGGCGCTAGAGAGATAAGATGTAGTGTTTTGTAGTTTATATTATTAATGCTACTACAAATCTGAATTAATCAAAATTAAATTAAACGCACCGCTTGAATATTTGATAAACTTATTGCAGGCCAATTTAAAAAAAAATCGATATAATTTGTTCAAAAGCGTGTTGAGGTTGTAGTTATTATCGTTGTGCTTGTTTATGTCATTTTGCTAGAAATTTCCATGACCAGACCAGCATATTAGAACTTTAGACGGCCCCTTTACCTTTTTCGGGTCAGTTCATTACCGCACGCGTCTTTGTTGTACCGCAAACTTTCCTAAACAATAATTACCTACAAATTGTTACAAATTCAGCGTAAAATTTCTGTGTATCATATCGCTTATTGCGCAAGTGAACATTTTAAAGAATTGCAAATAGGTGTAACGTATTTAGTTAAGGAGTTCAATTTATAAAGCATTAAAAATTCATGCTTTTTAAAATTGCTGATGATTTCGCATTTCTTTTATCAATGAATGTATATTTCTAGGTAAGTTTAAAATTTATTATATCTATCTATTGTTGTATCCAAGCATCTGATTTGAATAACTGTTCGAGTGACATTTTATTTCAAAAAACCACCACCATACTTCATATTTAATTAAAGCCGTACCGTATCATGTACTCGTATTATTCTCGCACAATGAGAAAAAACAAAGGTAACAGACAGAATGGGCAACACAGTCACCGCGAACAATTGACTGTGAACTGCGAAGGAATTGTACACACGATCAGATAACAGCATCCATACAAAAGCTTTATCATCGCGTACCTACCTACTTCACAGCGTCAATTAGATAGCATCGCTACTCAAGAGGCGCGAGTTGTCCCAATACCTGATCTTTTCATGAGTTCACGTGGCGCCAGTCTTCAGTCCTGCACCGAACGTGGACGGAGGCGCACGTCACTTGTCCCCGCGAATTACGCGGCCCTTAATTAGAACGAATATTTTTAATACGAAATCGTGTCGTTGACACACAAAGTGTTCTGTGCACAAAGGAAGTTTTAAAAAGTTTGTTTGAAAAGCAATCGAACGTTGTATGCGTCGAGTTAAATGTAGTGTTTACAGTATTAAGGTGAGTTTGTAAGTTTGTTTACACTTTTGTCCATCAGCTGTAAAACATTTGAGGTTTATAGATATTTACACTTCATACGTGGACGGTTATGGTTATGATCTCTTTATGAGGATACATATTTTTATATTATTATGTTTTAAGAGTTCGGTGGTACAACGTACCGAAGTAAATTTAAGTTTCGAAATGTGTTGTAATTGGGGACTATAAGACATGGAGACCGTGGGGTCTAGAGGCATTTCTACAATGAATGATCAGACACAAGTGTGTGACTTGTGACCCAAGAACTGGAACTTACCTAGGTCACTAAATAAGTTTGGCTATAAAGCCATCTGACGCTGTTAGTATTTTAAGTACACTTCACATCAGTGATATGGATCATTTGCTTCTTTTCATTTATTTATTAATCGCCAAAATAATGTACAGTGTAGGTACACCTACAAGAGATCAACATCATATTACCCTACATGATCAGTGTCATTGCAGGTATAGACGAAGACCACATGTAAATTAAACTAGGGTAGTAAATAATAAGGGTGTAACTATTTATCGAATGATTGATTTATTGTGAGTAATTGGTATTTTTATTAGTTTTATTGTAATGATGTTTATTATAATCCTGTTTTGTATCTTGTTTGAAATTTAACTCATAAAGGTATAAAACAAATTATAGATACTATCCAAATTACCGTATATTCAAATCTTTTGTTGGTAACCTTATCAACAAGATGATGTTACGTACTTATTTAAAGGATACTTTTTCGTAGGTAGGCCATTAGTAGTAAAATTTTATTCCAGTGTTTTTATTGCGTTTTAGAGATTAGAGAACGATTGATAAAACATGTTTTTATTGCTTTGAAAATGATAACTTTCCACGAAAGATAAAGATTCGATTTGTGATCTTTATTACTAGTTTTATATATATTTTATGTACCTTTAATATTATAAAGCATGACGTTTGAGAGCAAATTAAATTTATACAGGTGTTTCCTATTAATGTTATGAGAATTGAATTATGATAACAATTGTTTCTGAGTGTTATTATAACACTATTCAATGTTACAAAGTTTTTGTTCGATAGCATGACGTAAATAACCGCGGATTATAAATTTCAAATTAATGTTAGGCACTTAAAAAGTTTTATTCAGATGGTAATGATTACATGGTTTTTGCCACACTAAATTATAAATTACTTAGCTCATGCTCAAACCTACTTAAACAGTCAATGAATAGTTAAGTAGGTATTTGATTTGCTTCAGAATTTTCGTTATTGGTTAGCATCATGCTAGATATTGATTTAGTACTAGAATATAAGTATTTATTTTTAATCTTTGTCCGTGTTGAGTTAGTGCGAAATCGTATGAAATATTCATTATCATTTCGCTGCGGCCTTTTTATTAGGTACCATAAAATCAATATCGCGATATCTTTTAATTTAGTTACACTCATAATTAAATTAACAGAATCTGTTTAGTTCCTTTCTTAAAAGAATCCGAGCAAGTAATTCCCGTAAAACGCTTTACATCAGATTTTATTAGCGCTCAGTATTTCTGTTGCAGTGAAGATGAAGCCAGCAGTGTGCAGTTATGTATTAAACCGCATCTTTACTAATTGTATCAGGCGTGCACGTCTAATAACACACTTGTGTAATAGTCGTTTGTTATTGCGGAAATCATGATTTACTGTGTGATTGTTTAAGTCCATTGGCAGTCAAAAATACAATCGTCCTAGCCATCGTTCATTCCGTCCTCTTTCCCCTCTCATGCCATCTCACCGCTTTTGTTCCATCTTTCATCGTATGTCATACTACTTTGTCATGCATCATTTCACCAAACAGTTCACACTTATATATTATTTGTTTTACTGTATCTACAACTGTATCAACATAAAATCGTTTATTAAATTAATTTGATGATACCCAAAATCCAAGACTTAGTAAATAGTTAATAACATAGTCACCCTGAACGAATCTTAAATGGAACAATCTATACCTACCTACTACGACGAGTAATATAATAAAGTTTGTTTGAACGTGCTAATTTTTGAAGATACTCATCAGATTTTTGGTTCGGACTGGTTAAATAGGTATTCGTGATATGTTGCTGTGAACATTTTTATGCCAGTTTACTCAGTGATGAAAGGGCCCAGGGCAAGTTCGCGGTCCGCTCGTGGGCCCAAAGCAATATTTTAAAAGCCTCATGTGTTCCACTCGGTGATTCCACTTTGAATACTTCGTAACGAAGGTTCGACAGGTTTGATCGATGACGCGACTTGCCCTACAAACTACGCAAACATTACGCTGTAAGACTATATTCATCATCGTTATGAATCATTATGTTGAATTGAATATAAACAAAAGGAAAAGAGTTTTTTTTTGATAAAAAAGTTAAGTGCGTAAAGAATGAATGTAGGGTAACATTTTTTTTCCATAGAACTTACAATACAATGCACTATTAAACTAATACTGGGTACAGTACATTTTAGTACAAATGACGTCCTTATCACTAACAAAGAGGTCACAAAGGAAATAGGGTAAATTCTACGAAACAGAAAAAAAATATCTAGTTGGTTATCTGCTCGTAGCACCTATTTTGAGTAGAGCACCAGATACGATCAAGATTGATAAATCTGCATCGGCTTTTAAATTATCGTCATCAAAGTTTATGGGATTGACATAAGAGTCTCGCGACACAGTCAATCGACAAGAGTCAACAGTTAAAGCGTATTTAACTTGACTAAGGTCCTCTGGGAATACAGAATTTGATCTACTGCGCACTGGTCCTAAACTACGTCTATTGCTTATCTCATATATCAAAATTTAAAGTTAATTTGATACTTGAGTAAAGTAATAAGCGCTGTAGATGTTCCGTGTGATAGATTTTAATGAAAAATGATTAGATGATCTTCGTTAAAAGTTCGAAGTTGAAGGAATTTCAACATGTCTGATGAATCAAGTTTCTAACATTAATTAGGACTTCACTTGTTAGATGAGAACTTGGTTTAAAATATTAATAAATACGTAGTAGGTGTAGGTAAAACTTATTCACAAAACTATTTAAACAGAACAATAATATGAGACCTTACACTAGTACCTAGAAAGTTGCAATAAGTAGAATACATAGTTCTTTTTAGTGAGTAGATACCTATATTATTTATGTTTTACGTGAATGTTTGCTTAATAAAATTATATTAATTAATAAGTGAGCTGTGTTTCAGCGAAAGTGAAACGTAACATAGTCAAAGTACGAGACTAAGATAAACAGATTTAGTACTCGTATCAATCTATACAACAAAATATCACATTTATCTTGAGATAATACAAAGAAAATCAGTGTTTACCTTGAACTTTTCTCCGATAACCAATAGAAACATTCTGAATTCTAAATTCTTATGTAATAATATTAGGTACTATTGATGTGTTAGCACAGAGGTAAAGAATTAGGCCTAATATAATAAAGAATTAGCCTATTGAAATGAACGGTTTAAATCCCAGCGGCATGTTTTTTAGGCAATTAAATATCATAAGCTGTTGAAGGAAAACATCGTGACAAAACCTGCATGCCTGATAGTTCTCCATTAAGTTCTCGAAATGCATGTGAAGTTCGCCAACTCGCACTTCATCAATGTGTTGGACAAAGGCCCTTCTCATATTTGAGAAGAGACCTATTCCCAGCAGTGGGATTGTATTGGTTCAATGATGATAATGATAATGACGAATACTAGTAATTTACTTATTATTCATAGCTTAAAATTCTCAGATGCACTGAAAGTGGTGTATTAATAGCAATTTACTAGAATTTGAGCCCTAAATCCTCTTAAATTACTATTGTATTATAACGTTTTTGTCTTTCTTGTATATAATTTCTTCGTAGTGTATGCAAACCCCACAGATTCTCGATAGTTTTTGTAGTGCCGATCGTAAATGTTAGAAAGTAAAGATATTATATTACTTTACATAACAGAATTGATTTATATCATGCACAAGAAGCTGTCGGAACTGATTGCAATTTGCATAATGATCTCGTAGATAAGGAAATGGACAGGTTGGTGTCGTAAGCTGCGTAGGACTGCTGGTCGTTTATCTTAATAAATATTATTTTTATATGATGCTGCAAGGTGAAGATAAATGTCTGTCGTTTAATTTAAGAGGGCATTATTACAATTATGAACGCTTATCGCTAAAGAGCTATTTCTTCCAGAGAACCATCTGATCTAGAAATACAAGAAAGTACCTACTATGAGTAAGGCATATAAATTCTTTAATAACTATACATTAGTTATAAATGGTTTTCTCATGGATGCCAATGTTAAAACTGAACTAAACTGAAAGGGGAAATAACGGGAGGCACAAGCTTTCAAAAAAAAATTATCATGAAAATCTGTTTATCTACCCAGTCGGAAGTTATGAAGTGGCAAACATTAAAAAAAACAGTCGAATTGAGAACCTCCATTTTTGAAGTCTGTTGAAAACATGAAAAATATTTAATACAAAATGAGAATTTACTTCCAACGTAATT
The DNA here is from genome assembly GCA_018231265.1 of Noctuana haematospila. Taxonomy (NCBI): domain Eukaryota; kingdom Metazoa; phylum Arthropoda; class Insecta; order Lepidoptera; family Hesperiidae; genus Noctuana; species Noctuana haematospila. The sequence goes on along the minus strand of DWQL01001144.1, from coordinate 1,183 downwards.
TAATCGTAACACAATTAAGTGAGTAGGTACGAGTACGTAGGTACTCCTGGAGACTGCCCTGTACGATGTTATGTTATCGTACAGGGCAGTCTCCACCCGTTAGCCACTTTATATCTAAACCGAAAGCTGTGTCAAGAGCAAAGTGGAGTTTTCTCACATCATTACGCTTAATTGATTAAGAATATAATCTCGGATGGCGCGTCGAGTGATCTTATCCGATTTGTCTAGTGTCGTTCCGTGACTTTGATACGATGAGACTCTACTTTAGCCTTTAGACCCTGGATATTATGGAGTTATTTTCATTATAACAAAAAGGCAACCCGTTTATCTACTTAACTAATTCACTTATTTTATTATTTTCTAACTGTGCTTGTAAACCGCAATTATAGATACATTAAAAAAAGAGGAAAAAAAAATCAGGAAAGTTTCGCAATTAACTTTATTTTGATGCTATGATGACGTTAAAAGGATTTTAACGATTTTTTTAGAATCTATGTGTTAACGTTAACTGTTGAAGTTTAAGTATCCCTTTATAAGCACCTTACGCCAAAAGGAGCACTCTTGAGATTTTCGTATAGTTAAAGTTACATTTATTTATTATTATCCTACGAATTTTATTAACGTGAAGGTTTCTCGTTAGCTCCGCATCATCGTATAACGCAATAGATGTTCTTTATCCCAAACAAGGCTACCAAAACAATCTAGGTATCGAAAAATCTAAAATCCAATTACTCTACACATGTGTCGTATAGAATTTTAAGTGAACGAAATCGCACCCAAAATACAGAAGCGTTGAAAACGAAATTATTGAATGTTGTCGACATAAATTCTTGTTACACCTCTTCGATGAATTTGTGCCGAGTAATATTATCTTTGTATAAAATAAACAAAGAGATCTCTTGTTAAAAATAACTTCAATTTCTGGTTTGCTTAGATAACACTAGGATGTACGTGCTCTTCGCGTATAAGGGTCTCTATCTACGTTACCGTTCTATACTATAACATTTATGTCTTCCTTTTACATAAAATACTTACGACATACCTTTTTGTAAAGAAAATATATAAAATACAAGCTGATGTCCGCGACTTCGTCTGCGCAGGATTAGTATTTCGAGCAATTCACACAATATCTTTATAAGTCTTAGCCTATGTGTTATTCCGATGTATAGGTAAGCTAAGTTAT
>DWQL01001143.1:0-12204 GCA_018231265.1 Noctuana haematospila | reverse complement strand
TTTCATACTCCTGAGCTGGTTAAAGTATACTTTTCATCACGCTACAATCAATAAGAGCAGAGCAGTGAAGGGAAATGTTGAGAAAAAAATTTTAACGCGGGAGAAACCGCGGGGCACAACTAGTATTAAATAATTAAATAATACAACGTATGTTAGCTTTTTATTTACCGGTAATATAATCTATGAAGAGCAAGGACCGATCGTGGAGGCGTTTAAAAGGTCGGGAACGGTTCTTAACTTATAAGAAATGCTTTGACATTTCCTAGAAAGAATACTAGTGGGTGTGTTTTAAATTACATTGTTGTTTATGTATTTGAAAATTTTCAATGAAATCCATATATATAGGTACATTTCTGATTTAGGAGTTAAACTTCACATATGGGATGAATATATCTTAATTTACGGCAACGAGGTAATGAAGTTGGATGATGATAACGATGTGACTAGCAATGTAGCTTGAGTGCAATGTCAGGTCCTGACTATTCACCATTGTAATAACAATAATAATAAAAACAATTCGTGGTTTAGAACTAAAGTTAAAGATAACATAAAGGAGAGGAAAGATGATTTTAGTATTTGCAATTCAATTTTCATTGTTCAAATTTTCTACAAAGTCCGAGTAAGTCAGTCAGTCAAACGTTAATTTGACATTTTACGAGTGTTTGTTCTCTGAAGTAGAAAATGTTTTATTCATGCTAACCGTGCCACTGACCTAACTTACTATTCACTGTTTATTTCTTTTTCTTTCTTTCTACGTTGGCCTTCCGATTACAAAACCCATAAAGTTATAAGAATATTCGCAATAGATTGCGTGTAGTGATAAAACGTGAATACGCATATGTTGGCACAGTTCGGGGTACTTATCGTGTTATTGTTTGTATGGATGGATCCATCGATTGATTCAATAATTTGATTCCGCTAAGTGAAGGCTAAAATTATAAAAGAATTACTACTGTCTTGTGATCCAGACAAAGAGCAGTTTGTAAACAAATGGCAAACGTTTGTACGAATACTCTACATAAGAGTTGGATTCGATTAACAACCAATCCAAAATGGATTTTACAAAATCAAAGTTTCATTATATTCCTTTTAAGGAAGTTTTTTAATAAACTTCAATACAAATTCGCAGGAAAGTTTTAATGGAGATGAGGCGAACAAATTTATCGTGAGCCAATAATGATAAGACAATTTTCAGTTTAAAGTATACTTATAATGTAGGTATAGTTTTGCTTTCGAGGAAAATCAAACACTTTAAACTTCTTAGGAAAGTGTGATACTATTATTAGTATTCATATATGATGTACTCAGATTAAACAACCTACTAGATAGTTTTATTTATGTTTCTTAAATATTATGTTTTTATTTTTAACTGTAAATACCCCCGTAGGTAAAATCTCGTACGATATGTTTTTTCCTGATAAACCTTTTTCGACGTTTCCTCAAACTTATCCATCAATTTGCACGCGTTTTGCAGGAGTAATTGAATCATGTGAGCGGTCGTATACATGTGCGGTTAAAAAATCACATTAATGTGCTCTACCTACGCTTGGGATCTATGGAAGTTTCGGCCAAAATCTTTAACGGGTTTTCCGTGGTAAGCCATCAAACATAGTAGATGTAAATTAAGTTACGTTTAGAATTTGGGTTTTGAAAATTCTATAGCATCGTATTAATCTTAATTAATCCTTTATTAGTAACGTGAATAAATAGCAACTTCGTCAGCTTAAAATTAGCGTCATGGTTTCATTACAGAACTATAAATAACACAAAGTTAAGTGGCTCTGCTCTTATTTGTTTACAAATCAATTTGCGTCATGGATGAAAGTAATATATTTAGTATCAACTTTTTGTATTTAAACCTTGCCTTCTATTGTAGTGACCAAGTTGGAATTTAATAAATAATAATTGGGATTCAGGAAATAATCGCATATACGTCCCTACATAAGCAAGCAGCAAAAGAGCAAGCAAGGCACGTAAAATTTACATTGCAGTTCATGGGAATCCTCATTGGTCATTGGAAACATTCATTGGTCCAATATACATTATAGGCAAAAATACTAATGCTTCAACGGATTTGACGACATTACCTCCCGACTTTAAGCTTAAGACCTTGTGTTCGTAGTAACTAAACAAAAATTATAAGCAAACCGTAGTCCCATATGGTATCCAGGAACAGTACGAATTCGCAAATATTTTGAAACGACAGGTGTTTAGCACGTATTCTAGTAAACGCTACAATGACGATCAAAGCCGATCATTATTTCGACACTGCTCGAAGAACAATAAATATTTCCCTCTTATTTCCAAGAACATCATTAATCAATTGTTAATCGATGTAATAAAATGAAATATCTATCAGATATATTTTTCATGCAATCTCATGCTCAATATGTGGGAGATTTTTAATTCATAAAAATCTGTTTTAAAAGTGAATTAAATAAAAAAAATTATTGAAAAGAATTCAAATGTATTTTTATAGCTTTAATACGGAACAGCATTAAAAAAATTAAGCAAATTTACAATACACGCAATATATATATCCGAAAAATAGTCAAAAACTTTTTTAATAATTAAAAAAATATTAGACAGGTTTTGGAGAACAATGTACTACGAAATGATGTTTTTTGGTCAATTTTGCTAAGTGATTATTATCGGACTGAGCCGCATTTATCCCTTTCTTACTTTAAAATTTTATTAAGCTTTGATACAGCATCATTTTATTCAAAAAACTTCTTTCTTTAAGTCTCTCAAGTCATCAAAACCCAAACCAAAACAAGCACTCTACCAACTTAACATTTATTTCTACTTTTTCATTTCGAATAGTTTTATTGAGTAATAAACTGAGATTCCCTAGAGATGAAACGGAAGCTGTTCTATAATAAGCTCGTCTCCCGCCGAAATGAATTTACTCTTCTTACAACAGCTAAGCAAAATTAAGTCTCGATTTCGTTACAAAAGGTATCAGTATAATCAGTTTTGTTTGCTGAATTAAATATCGTACCATGACCAGCAACTTGTAATTTCTTTAATACCTCTAATAGATAATAGGGCATAGAAGCAGTTTTGCATAGAATCACTAGAAATAGAGTGAGAGGTAAAATACATAAAACCGTATTTTAAATTAAAAAAAAAAATTTGGCGAGGTAATATTTTTATATTATGTGCCTTTGAAAATTTTTATATCTGCATTATTATGTTCCTTTTTTTATACGTTTGTAGCTCCATCACTCCGTCAATTTAGTTTTGTTTTTTAAGTCAATTTTATAATGCTTTCAAATGTTGTTTACAATATTAATATATTTATGTTGCTTATGTCAACTACTATATGATTACATTGCGTATTGTATCATTCCTAAAAGTAACATGACTTTACTACCTTTGCGTCAATCCGTTTAGCCAATATTCATGAGACATAAGAAGAAATACGGTCAACAGCAATAAAACTTTATTGGTTTTCGGCGTATTTGACGAAGAGCTCTAGGACAATAATTAACGGAATGTGGATATCCGGGGTATTGCGAGGTCCCTTAGGAACTAGCACGCAATATAACAGGCAATCCATTACGGTAACCGTGTCGAAGTGACTACGCCTTGAGGCTGCTACTTCCATAAAAGTTACATTCCAATATGAAATATTGCTTCAATTTACAAGAAAGTGTCAGAAACACGAAATTATAATTTATTTTAAAAACCAAAAAAGTCAGTACAATGTAAATTTCAACATAACGTAGACTTTCAGAGCGTCTCTGCATCATCTCAAACGTAACAAAACAAGCTGTATTAAGTGAATAATTGCAATATTTAGGTTTTCACGAATCAATCTACAATAATGCGCTGCTAAAATGAAGTACATAATGTACATTCTGACAAGTGATGAATACTAAAACAACTTCAAGAGCATTCTGCGATACAACGTTATGATGCGCATTACAAGTACCTACTCTATGTATAACGAATTGAGCTTTAGTGGAAAATTTAAATTATAAATATAATATTAAGTTCCAGAAAAGAAATTTAACAATTTTTATAACTGATGTTCCTAACATAAATGCTTGAAAATTACTATCTATAACTTAATTATCGAAGAACAGTCTAATTAATTACATTCTAATTAATTGAATACTGTGGCCATAGTTCTTAGAGTTCTTATTAATAAGTAGACGCGATAGATTATCAAAGTAACTGAACAGTTAATTAAAATTTTAGCTTATTCTCTCAAATATCTAAAAATTATTGTATGAATCACAAAAAGGTTTATCAAACGAGAGGGGGCTTCCGCGCTACGATTTGGCTACGGCTACGAAGGCTTATTGCTACGAGATAATTCGTAGACCTAATCGGCCTCTTGTTTGTTTAAACAAAGAGGATTTCCGGAGAAAACTCTGATCCGGGCTGACTGTTGAGATTTGCTATCCGTCATTTAATTTCCCCTAGAGTTCAATAAACTACTGAGTGGTAGGTGTCAAAGACCTTCCGCGACGGTATTTAATTCTTAATCTTGATTTATATTAAAACAATACTCTCTTAATTTGTAAAAATACTTTACGGTTACAATTATAAGCGTATTTGAATTTTCATAAAACGATACTTCATTGTTATTATGAATAAAGATCCTATTTTGATGATATAAAGGTCGAGTCGAATCAATCATTTAATTTTTATATACCTATCGTGTATTTGAAATAATATGATACCCACATTAAATATTCTTCTTAATTTAATTACTGGCCTCCTTTAGTAAAACAGCAATTATCGTGACGTTTTTATTTACAATTGCTATGCCATCTATGTAACATAACATAGTAGTAATAATGTATATAGATATATCTCTACAATGTTCATGCTGAATGAAGGCAGCGAAAACACCTAACTGGGTAGCACTGCTTATACACAACCACTAGATCGCTCCTAATTGCCTCTTTTTTTCTTTGTTGCTTTGAATGTGTTTAAAAAATATAACTCCTATTGGTGTGTTTTTTAGTGATGAGTAATAGGAAAATCTAACAATCTCAATAGAACAATAAAAAGTAAACATTCGTAAATCATTCGAAGCATTGATTACGATTCTGCATAAAGTAGGTGACCGCAATTTAAAATTAATTAAAAGCCATAGCTCGCTGTAAGAATAGACTAAGAAGTAGTGTAGAGATAGTGGAAATCTACAACTATTTGTTGATACAAAATGTTCGCTGGGGCAGGTCAATTGGCACATTATTCTGTTTACACGTTTGAAATTCGTATATTAATTCGCTTTGGCGATATTTATTACCTTCCTTGGTACTTTTAAGTCTGAGGAAAACACCTTATTTCAATCATCGAGAACAGAGGAGACGACGCTTAAACAAACATTATAGCTTTGTTCGGTAATTCGATGTAGTTTTATATTTTACGAGCTTTATATCCCTTGAACTGGTTCTTGTTGTAAAACTACTAATATTTTCAGATCATAATATATTGACCTATTTATCAATAGTCAAAATTTTCAAGTCTTCAATAGTAATATGGTCGTATTGCTTACAAATCTTGTATGTGCCCAAGTCATAAATAAGATTTGATCCTACATGTATACCAAAAATTCAGTTACACATCACCTAAAAATCTCATTTCTTTGCAATACCATATTGGGAAACAGAAAGCTTTGAGTTGGGATTATGAAAAAGTCGGTCATCTGACAGTCAGATTGGAAAAATCTGGTCAGTCGTCTCTGGATGCATATGCGGAGATCAACGCTCCCATTGTGTCGGAGAAGGTAGTGACAGAGAAAATTAGGCTTCAGATTCCTCCGATATTTTTGTGTATACGAAAAACGCGGGGGGCGGGCGGCCGTAGCTAGCTACGTATATATAGGGTTACACGGCTGCGCGCCGCCCAGTTGTTCGTACACGGTTCAACCAGCGCCACGTCGTTCGCTGTGAACGTTACAAACAGTAAATATATTCTTAACCTGCTAAAGTTAATTAAAAAGACATTATCTAAAATTAATTTTATAAGTGTTTTTCAAGGATTATCTTGTGTTGTGTTGAGACATTGCCGTGCTTAACTTATTCAGCGCCGGCGTGCTCCGAACCTGTGGCTATAATACCCGGGTCGCCATTCTTTTTGTGTATCAGGTGAGTTTTCATTCATGATTTTGTTATAAAACATTGTACATTGACTTCATAAGGTAAGACAGAACATTTGTCGTTAATTGGTGTAAAGTAAGTTTGCATCTTTTCCAAGATATTGCGCAGATATATGATGTGGACATAATCTTCTACAATTATTTTGCAATACCTCAGCTTATCTGAAAATATAAAGTTTGTGTCCGCATTGGCGCAGCTACAAATATTAATCGGTTCCTTTTTTGTTCTGTAAGTATGTAACAAACTACGTTCCTATTTTAAGTTAAGATAATATATTATATTATGACTTCTAAAGTGCATGTCTCAATTTATCGATTCCAAACTGCAGTGTGTACCTACAGCATTATATTATATGTATAAGATTATTGAATGAAATAATAAATCAACAATATTAAAAATAATAATGTGACTTCTACGATTACATAATTGCATTTCTATTTTCACCTTAAAATTTTAAATAGTATTGGTTTAGAGATCGTTAGAATCTTAAAGTTAAACGACATTTCACTGTCATAATATTATCAATGGATAGTTGTTTTTACACCGTAATCGTCACTTTTCAAAGCTTAAAGACTCTTGTTTAAAGACTCTCGTTAAAGAATCCTAGTCATAAATTAATGAAAAGGATAGCGATAGTTTAGAGTTTGATAGTCGCTTTGTTCGCCGGATACCAAAATAGATACGGTAAGTTTAATTGAAGTTTTACAGGTTAAAAGATTTATTGCGGGCATACAGATGACTCAACATTTCAACTCTTTCCATTTAGCTTACAAAAAAGATTGTTTGTTTATTTTATACTTTGTTTCCGCCCACTATTTTGATCGCTTTCACTATGCTATGCAGCTTCAGTGCATATACCTAGAAGATGTGAATTCTATAATTTGTGGAGTTGCTGTTAGTTTATTTTAAGCGTTATTTCACAGACCAAAGTTTATATTCTGAAAGGACCGGAAGTTTTAAATTAAAAAATACTACGATAAAATATTTAGTTGACTGTTAAAACCTATAAAGACGTAATAAATCCATTCTTTAAATAAACATTTATAAATACATACCTACTAACTTTTACGACTACAGTGATTACTCTTTAATAAGTATGCTTCATTTATAGAAGTTTACTGGCTTTTTCCATAAACATGGCTCTGGAAAATTTAGGGAACGAGTACACTGTGATATAACTGATACACATTCATTATCTGTTCAGAATTTTCCGAACTCGCAGTCTCGGAACTGTCGCGGAGCCAAACAAAACAATACACTGTCGAAAGACCAAGTTTAACTTTTAATTGGTAAGCTATGTAAAGGTCGAATGAAAATAAGAGTAGTATTGTATGCAAGGCTTGCTTGTCTATGTACGTAAGTAAGTAAGTAGACTTAGATTAGTTTACGTTTTCAGCCGCTTTTATTACTTACAATGTTACTTATTTTTTTCCGCCCTATTGTCTCAATATTGAACTTAGTGGTCCACTGTAAGGCCAAGCCCACATCTTCGTTTACAATCATAAAATTTAATAAACTATTATGTATGTATAATGTATATATTTTAAGAATAACGATAGGAGTTCTGGAATGCAGACTTTATTTCAGGCTACAATTTGTTTGTAGACACTGAAAAAATAGCATAACGACGTTGGTATTAATCGGTTTGATTTAAGTAAATCTCGCGTTCAAATCTCTGTATTTGTTTATACGTTCTCCAACTCGAGTAGCTTCTCGTTGCGTACATTTCCAGTATCGAGTTAAGATTAAGAACTTTTAAATTAATTTAATTTACATCCTCTAGCTTTATATGTAATGAATGAATATCTGTTGGTAATCTTCCAGGCGTTTGAATAGGAGTTAGTAGCTTATAATGGACTGCTCCATTATGTGCATGGAATATTTTAACGTAAACAACGTACCTAATGGAAAATTTTGTTTTCATCAAACATTCCTATTACATCCAAATCCTATATTGTACTTAGTGCTGTAATCGTGTTGTGATGTTTGCGCATAGTGCGTTCGAAGAGAAATATTTCGTTTTGGAGAAAAAGGTTACGATGCTTGCAGAAGAAAGGGAGATTAAACGTAACACGAAAAAAAAACTTAACCAGCTATAAAACTTTGCAATATTCTGAATGATAATATCGAAATAATTTTAAATAAATTGTTCTTAAATATTATTATCATGTGTGAATATCTTGCTAATCTTACATTAATAGTACATACAAACGAGTACGTATCGAATAGTATATTCTCCTTTTTTGAAGCCGGTTAATAATGTTTTTATGTTTCCCTCCCCACAAAAAGTTTAAAAAACATAAACAATACACTATCAGACGACTGTCGACTACTGTGGCAGTTCGTTTATTGAGTGTTTTGCAACATCAAAGTATCGCAAAACATGTTTTTCGCCTGTAACCTTCACAAAATTGTAACATTTGCGACGTTGTCTGCTATTATATTTTATTATAAATCCATAACTCTCAGAAGCGCTTCATTGATTTACGACTGAAATATTCCCTTCAACAGCTCTTTGATAGGAAATTTTCAATCAATTTCTGACGTAAACTTATTTACTAGAGCACCTGCAACGTGTAATGATTTGGCGTGCAATTTATGTTAATTAATCAAAACATTGCAATATTATGCATTTATTGAATTAAAATAACCGACTAATTTTAGGCTGCCTTCAAACCATTATATATATCATAGAATTTTCATTATAATCATCAACATATATCTTCATCGTATCTTTCACTATAGGAATATAACTGGAACGAGAAATATGAAATCAACATTTCTACATTAATATGAAGTAGGTACTTGGCAAAGTACCCATAATCAATTTCACTATAACTTGATATTAAAAAAAATTTATTTCATGAAAAAAATTATGCGGTAAAAACTTTCATGCTCCACAAAGTTAGTATCACAATCATGTTTTGTACATTATTATGATAGAAACCTTGTTTCACATTTAAGAACGGTAATTACCTACTCTTGCTGTACATGTAGGCGAAGGACTTCACGCGACACAATAAAAATATTTCCTACATGACATATACATTTGACAATCCTCATTAGCCTAATTTTACACTCGGGTTAACCTTACGTACTCGTATGTGTCGGCCAAAACATAATGCATCTTTCATAACTGGGTTGAATCGTTTTGTTATGGTAATAACTCGGTCAAGATCAACATATCCACCTGTATCGAATGGTGGTTGATTTTCGGGCAACGAGAAGCTACGCCGCCTTATAAAAGGAACTATGACCTTCGTTCAGTACGTCATTCAAACAATACAAAAAATAATTTATAACTGGCCATTGGTGCAAACTAAAATACACGACAAAATATTGTATACAATCAGGTACTGTTTGCTAAACCTGCCATCTCACATCGCATTTCAGCAGTTTACAATGTTTACGGTAGGAGAATTTAAAGATTAAACTCATTATTATCCGTAGGTTTAAACCCAATTTAAAAATAGGTGGATACGGTAACATTGAACCTTCACTTTTTCTTGTTCAGTTTACAAAAGTTTCGTAAGCGATGATTAAATACGGCACTGTAAATTACATGGATCAGATGGGAATATTGGGTCAAGTACGCCACAGGGTCAGTGTTATTTAAAAGTAGGCAATAATTTAAACAAATTGTACGTCAAAATTAAAATTGAACTACAAGCCGACAGGTGTGAGGACTTAAGCCAAATAAATCAATGTCTTGTTAACAGGTCTTGTCGATACATTAACGATTGCTCTGTACTGAAATAATATATACTCGTACATATTTACAATTATATACACAACTTTATCATATATCGATACAAATTCTTTAAAAGTTCAAACTTTACAGATTTTACGGAATCATTTGAGTCCGACATCACTACATGCATCTTCACAGCAGGTCTTAATTTCATCTCGGTCTTGTATAATGCGATCGATGTCGATTTGGTCATGACATTGAAAGTTGCATGGAAACAGGAAGTAGTGTAAAACGCAGGCGCCACCGGCTGCCGGTACTGCGCAGAGCCTAGGCTTCTAGAAAACGGGGGGTGGGTGGAGGCCCACAACAGATTGATAGTCGCGAGTTGACAGGTTATACTGTTGAACAAATGCATTTGCGGTGCATTAAAACTTGTGTTGTTTTAAGTGTTCACTGGACATGTGTAAACATTTCCGATACAAAGTTGGAATAAAACGGAACTTTATTAAGCTTCGGCCCCAGTTCAAAAGTGACTTTCTACTACAATGTTTGGATACGATATTAACTATGAATAGATTGTACGTATAATATATTCCAACAATCGTTAAACTTATTTTAATTTAACTGATCTAATTGTAATGTAACTATATTATTTTTTCGTTTAATTTTTTTTTATTCTGTGTTAAATAAAAATCTAGTATTCAGATTATTACAATTAGTGATAACTAAGTTCATAACATACTTTCTGTAAATCATAATATATAATATTTATAATAAGTATAGATATTAAATTTTAAATTTCAATATAGAACTTTACATAGCCTTGAGGACTCGAACCAGCCATCAAGCGCGAGGGTTTTGTTTATTGATTCATTCATTAAGTCAATTGAACAGTAGCTACAATTTATGTAAAATAACCCACAATTTTAGGTTTTGTCAACCCCCGTGTCTCTATATCAAACCCAACTAGGTAAACCTACACAGTTACCAAAAATTGTATTCGATATTATAACTACATCTCGAAACATACAGTAAGTACAAGTTCTTTATCATATTTCTGGTTTTTTAAGTTAATTTTTAGTCTTTCATATGGATTTTTTTCCTAAATTAATTTTGCTGTAATATTTTTTTTTCTTTTAAGCTTTTCCATTTCCTCTAAGCCAGTTATTACTTAAGGCTTGCTAAGACATAGGTAGGTATATGAAAAATACAATTTTTAGTCAATATTTATTCGTACACCTGATAGTACATTAATAATATTTTGTTAATAATAGGTACATAATTTTATTATAAGGCAATCTTTAAAATGAACTTTGATAGATATTATCTAGGAAATATATTTAGTTTCACAATAACATTTACCTAACATTAAAAGTTTCATCTCTTCGCCGATTGACCTTTTACTAACTTAATATGCAAATGAGATGGTTATTGTTTTCAGGTTTGCTTGAGATATTATACTAAATATAGATTATCTGAGCGTCTAGACAAACAAAAACCTTTTCCGCAAGCTTTGCTGTCGAAGGATAAGTTGGAAATTTTTGACATTGACATAAGGACCTCGTCCGTTCGTCATATCAAAAATAAGTTAAGCAAAATGGCAATGGAAAAATGTCTTGTATTAAAAGAATCCTGAATGGTTCCGAGGCTATAATCATTTCAATACACCGATAGTGAAATCGACTTTTCGTCTTCCAAGTTATAAATACTCATTTAATGTAATCGGTAACAATAGGTACCGTAACCTACATATTCGTAGCAACATCGCGCAATCGATATCATTCAGTTATTTAGAAATTAATAGGAGGTCAAAGTATAGTATATCGTGTTTTAACCTTGAGCCATTGTATCTGACAGTGTAATTCTCTGAAGGCCTCCGAACCTTCATAAATAGCCTTGAGAACATGGGAATTATTTAGTAATTGAACTCGGCTATTTCCTCTCAAGGACAGTCAGGAATTAATTTTATTATCTCATCTCCTGTTACGAAAGTTTAGTAACTTTAAATTTAGATATTAATTTGATGTTTGAAAATTGTCAACCTAAATTTTATTTTACAATCTCTAGTTGCAATTTTCTTTTTAATTTTTTTATTATTTATTAGTATCTATTGGTATTCTGAAATCATTATCTTTCACTGTCTTTTTAAGCTAATTATTAAGCTATTAATAGGTGTTTAAGCTGTTTAAAGCTAAAATATCGTCTAGTTACAGTCAGATCGGACTAAATTAAATTAATTAATTAGTGAACCAGTAACGAATATGTTCAAGCTGAAGCGAAACAATCACCGTTTGAATCCCAGTTTGCGCATATGTAGTGCAATATGCATGTCATTACACTCATGATTTTCAAGTTTAATGTTTTCACTCGCCCACTCAGATGTCTGGTGCT
>DWQL01001142.1:0-12205 GCA_018231265.1 Noctuana haematospila | reverse complement strand
ACGTGTCCCTGATAGCTATTAATCGACTGCTTATCCTAACAATATCCGCCTACAATTATTGCTTATAATAACATTAGGTAAGGTGGACGCCTTTGAGTGACGGACATATAGGACTATTAGCTATGACATTCAAATCTAACTTAGAATATTATACATTCTACAAGTACTCAGAATTCATGCGTTTGGTGCATAATATATAATGGAGGCGCTAGTGACTGTTGGAATCTTTCAGATTAGCTATAATACTTAATAATTTTTACAACTCTACATTTTCACGATATTCTCCATTCCGATTAAATCAATTTATGTTCAGTATATTTTATTGTGATACGTAGGTAGTTTTTTATATAAGTAACTGATATTAAAAAAATTATTATATGAACATATAAATGTATACTGATACACCTATCCGAGCTCACACATCGTCACGTCACCGCTCCTGAGAACGAGAACGCTGCCTGAAACACAAATACTGACGACAACCGACCCTCTCCATGCAGACCATAGTTACATGCTTCTAGGAAAACATAGGCGTGTCCCTGGTATGCACTGAAATAAACTCTTTAGTAGTTAAGTACCCAGTAACCATTTCAGCTATAAATTGATAATGTTTACGTACGATTCGCGCTAAAGTCACGAAGATTTTTTATTTCTTATTCATGCCGCCGCGACGCTACGACTTGCGTTGACTTTTTGTAGGTAGACATTGTTTTTGTGCGCCGAGCCGTCGACTCGTGAATGTCATGATATCAATTAAACATTAAATCCGATATGTAGGTAGGTACCAGCGGAATTTTTTGAAATATTTCATCGTTCACAAGGTTTTATAATACACGCCCCTGCCAAGCTATTGATAATATTTAGCCGATTCTTTCAGACGTTACCTGGTTCCCACAAAACACGGATTCTTACACATAACTTTTGCACGCCGCTTCCGATCTCTCAAATGACTTTAATACCGATATAATTATGCAAACTATATTTTTATAAACGGACGCAATAAATATTTTTCAACGGCACAATATATTTATAATATTGACGAAATTTAATATTTTGCACCTACCCATGCAAATGCCCTCAATTTAGATTTTTACGTAATTTACACAAATTAATTTGTATCAAAATGAAATGAAAATGTACCCGACACTGTACATATATCACAAATCATTATCAATACTTTACTTAACAAGTACTTTGCGAATAAAAACTTGCCAAAAATTTCCGAAAATTCAAACGAACTGAAGAATTTATTATTTGCACCATTATTCTAAATAAGTTTGTACCATACAGTTAAGACTTTTTTAGGGCCATGCTTTGCAAAAATAAGTATTATGTTTTACATTTTATAGATAGCAGTGCTAAACGGAAACTAAACAGGTTGGTTTTAGTATTACACGGTGTTAAATACATATAAATTTATCGTTTTAGCATCGGTCGCATTATTTTTTTAATGTTTTCAAATGTCACAGTGATATGAAGAGCTAATTCTGATATGCGTCGTGTTACCTGTGGGGTGTGTCAGCAGCCAGGAACACGTAGTTGGTGCCGTAGAGGCCAGTGAGCAGCACGGGCAGCGCCAGCAGCGCCGCCAGCCGCGCCTGCCAGCGCCCCCACCCGCCCACACAATCACCCTCCATCCTCCGCTGATCTCTCTTCTAATCAACAATTCTCCAGTAACACCTGCTGCTACAATCCTTATGCCATGCCACAGATGAAAAACTTCGTTATTCACTGGTTTTTTTCGCCGTCTGTTGTTGTTGTTGAACTTACACTTCCATGAACGTGCAGAAGCTGTGACTCATGTTTTTACTTTGAGTTTATAAAACAAAGATATTTTTTAGTTGAATAAGTTAAGAGCAAGTAGTAGTCGATTGACAACTAGTTTGAAAGCACTGCACTATGCCGATACGTCCCGCCGGCTGAAGGGTCCGAGCGGTTATGTTGTGTAAACCGCTTCACGAATACAGGAGTACTTCGAAAGGAGATAGGCAGCCTATCGACGCGCTCACTGATTGACTAAAATAGTCTATATATCGAGTGTGAATGGGACCATAATCGGTTAAACGCGCGCAGACGCACGAGACCGCAGTCCGCCGCTCGCGGAAGCTTCGCAAGCCACGTGCGCGGCTACTGATAGTAGTTGACACTCGGTTAAAAATACGCCGCGTACTCATACTACAAGCTACATGTATGCCACGGCGAAAATAAACCAAGTCAAAAATAAAGTAGCATGCTCACTTGGAGTGAGTGCAATGGTTTCGAAACTGGCCGCCCCGCGACTCGCGCGATACCCACATTGTCCTAACGCGCGGTCGTTGACACTTCATGAGCTCAAGCATTAGATCCTGGAATATTGCCAATTATGTACCTACATGTAATATTGTAAAGTTTAACTTTTATACATTACTTAACGTAATTTTTTTTTATATTGCAGCGTCATCATAAACTTAACTTCATTTAATCATTCATAGGTAGGTACACTTATAGGTAAGCCAACAACATAACGGCTTAATTAAATGTTAACGCCTGGTTTAATTTTGAAGGCAAATAATGGCTTAGTGGAAAAAAAATTATATACCTACGAGTACATAGGCTCATTAAACTTTTATACAAATAAGTACATAAGCTGAATCCCGTTAGTTTAACACTTCGAACATTTAAATTGGGCTGTTGTTAGTGAAAGTAATTTCATCCAAGAATACCAAATAAATCACAGCCAACAATAATAGCAAACGATCGCGTTGTCACTACCTACGAGTACATAATCGTTTAATTGAAATGAGTACAGTTTAAAATAATGCAGGCTGTAAGGTGGCTATTTAGATTAAATAAACAGTTTTGTAATATCTCAATTTGAAATTCATGTTTTTGAAACAAGGTAAGCGTTATCAACAATGGTGTACAAATACTGATAATAATACAAGTCGAAGTGCGCGCGCGCACCTGCCAGTTTGTAGAGTCAGTGTCACCCGAGACATGGCGGAGAAAGTACCCGTCAGCGATGCCGCCACTTACGCAGGAGATGGCGTCAACCAATACGACTTGACCACCGACAAACCGGACCGAGACCAGCAAAATGGTCGAAAACAAGATCTTGAACAAGCGTGCCAACATAACGCGGATCATGCAAACATTGAATCAAATCATTTGAGAGACCATGACCATCCCCCTGATCAAAATGATAATAAAAAAGGAGATGTGACGAATCGAAGTAACTCGCGGGTTCCAGGTGGAACAACAGGTTATGTAAATCATGGGTACTCTAGTGATAGCCAAACGAATCAGTTTAGGGGCAGTACGAGTAAAATACGTGAGGCCAGCGGCAGCAGTAGAGCTCAGAGTGTGGACGTAAAGAATTCAGGGGAAGCTCTGGAAGCTTTGTTCGACCAGCTCGGCCACTTTGGCTTCTACCAGTGTTACGTGATGGTACTCATAGCCATCCCCAACATCCTGGCTGCCATGTACACTCTCAACTACGTGTTCGTCGCTGACCAAGTGCCATTTCGGTAAGATAATTAAAGCGAAAGTTAAAGAGTGATTATTATCAAAGTTACTGAAGAGTAATAACTTATTCTTTAATGCAACTCGCAATGATAAAATATGCAAAATGTAAAAAAAAGACGTTAAAGAAAGTCGTCGGAACAATCAATTAAATCTGACGTTTTATCTGTTAGATCATTTTATTAGGTATTTTAGATTTGTATCACCTGATAATTTAAACTGTGATCATCTACATCACAGCTCTTCAACAGTACAATTAATGTTTCGTTATTGATGCAAATTGTCACAATATATTTAAAATAAATGCACTTTACTTTGCATTGTTGTATTGCATTATGTTAATAACTTATTGATCGCAATTAAAACAACTACTAATACCATGATCTAATGCAGTATGAAAATTAAACCCATTACACGCTCCGTCGGTGTTAGCTACATTATAGGCCATCCTCACGTTGCCGCCGGTTGCCTCGTTCACAATGTTCTCAGACAACACGTGCAGTACGATACCTAAGGTGGAAATTATAAAAGGAGGCTTTTCATATACGTACCTGTGAATACTCACCTCATATCTATGAGGCAGTCAGCTACAGCATTATAAAACTTCTCTACGTGCAACCAGCATTCTGATATCAGTCTTAGATATTACAGCATATTAGATGGGTACCTACTCAGTAACTTTGAGTGTAACTTCAGACATATTCAATTCGTTAATTGTTTATATCTTGAAGTACCTACCACTTAAACATCACCTGTGAGAAAAAACGTGACCTACACGTTCACAATTACTTTTAACATGGTATCTAATATTTATTTATTATTATTTCTTATTCGATGTGCGTCGATTCGGTACTTTGTTGATTGATTTGAAGATTACGTTAGGTAAAGAATTTAAATTACAGATGTTATAAATTGATAGCAATGAGCCTCTCCGAATACGATTAGGTAGCTTGATGACGGCTATTATGCAGTCACTGATGATTTTGTTGTAACCAGATTATTATACCTAACATCTAAATAAATGTTATACAAAACTGAAAAAAGTATGACGAAGCTTAGCCTAATATAGTGATCATTTATTTTACACATACTAGTATGAATATCGACGTGATACCGACATTCACACTAATCTGAAAGAACCGAAATTCTTTATATTCTGAAGTAGGTACCATATATAATATCGAGTAATGTTAATCCGTAACCTTAGTACAATTTTTGCAGGCATGTCATACTCGTACCCGTTGCGGGCCGCTTTGTCCGCTTGCCATTAACCAGCCACATGCGCCTTCGTACATCGTCGTCATTCGCTACCGACTACTATACTCTAAAACATACAACACATAATTTTGTTAACGTGATGTGTTCAGTTTCACTTATTTTTTTATAAGTAATCTTGACAAGCTAATCCTGCCAAGCGAAAGCTGCGACCTCTTGAGATTTCTCGTCGGTCACCCGTATCTTATCAGGTCCACAGATCGCGTGATATCTAGCGGTCTGGCAACAAATCATCTGAGTGTAAGTAGGTACTATTATTCATACCGTATTAAGATAAAATTATACAATAAACCTTTTAATAATAATTGTTTTGTATGTAGTAAGCAAGTAGAAAGTATGCGGTACCGACTCCAAAACGAATTTCTTAAGACATATACCTAACTGCTGCCTTACACTTCATCAAGACATTATGATATGAAGCAGAACATTCGAGAAGTGTACACGCGTAGTGAAAAGATGGCATGAATGCTTATACTCGTAAAATGTCCTTGCTATTTGTATTATCTACTGTTAATCCTAAACAAAAGCTCATTAAAATAAATAACGTTCGCATTGTCCATCTTACAATCCGTCTTTGTATATTCTATCACAACGGAGGTGTGAGCTCAGTGTATCGGTCATCAGCAAAACAGAAATAAAGTCATTATCTTTTGATATTTCCGACACTATTAAAATAAATATACATAATACTTTTCAGTCCTCTTATCTTCAAAAACCGAAAAATAAACTTTATTGACACTACCTGTAGCTTCAGTAGATAGTGTAGGTACCGACAGACTACCTATAGTGTTTGTTGTAAAGAGAGGTAATACGAGTAGATATTCGTAAAAATATTTACCTAGTCTCTGGTCTCTTTGATATAGTTTTTATTATAAAGTGTAAATTCATTAAAAAGCCCAAATTAGTGATGTTTACTATGCAGATGCATAGTACCGGAATGCGAAGGCGCTTACAACGTGCAGTTCGCTAACACAAGCGCAGACGCGCTGCAGTCGGCGGACGCGTGCCGGCGGTACCGGCCGCTGGGCGCAGCTGGCACCACCTGCGACCGGGACCACTTCCATCTCAATGACACTATTCAATGTGAGAACTTTGTCTACGAGTCCATGGAAACGATATATTCAAAGGTACATGCGTAAGAGCTAATGAGAGTTAATGAGCTAATAAATGAATTTTGAAGGTTGCTGAAGAGTGCTGCTTAAGAAGAAAGCCGACAAGAAAGCCGAAAGGCTTTGCGAAATATGTATGTGTATAGGTACCAAGATCACGTTAAATTATTTTGAGACTATCTTTTCTAAAGATTCAATGTTACTGCTTCCATGACATACAGACATTACACACACTCAGATAGAACTGCAGAAGTATACAAAGGTAACCGCTACCGGTTCTGATCGGTGGTAACTATGTAGTTGTATATTGTAGTTCGGGCTGGCGTGTCAAGAGTGGCGCCGCACGCTGGTGGGCACAGTGCGCAACGCCGCGCTGCCGCTCGCTCTGCTGCTCACCGGGTTCATATCTGATGGGTGAGACCCACATCATTAATCTTTTTACTCTTTTCTTTCTCAAAAACCCAAAACTACTAGTAGAAATAGTCGCAGTTGTAGCTGACATCACTTAGCGCATTTAAAACCGTAAGTTAAATATTGTAGATTCGCCAACCCAATCCAGAGCTACCCACAGTTTACGTATGACAATGGCAAATTCTGATAAATCAATAAAAAATAGTCATTTGCTTTCAGTTGGGGTCGTCGAACAGCCTTCTGTATATTGGTAGTGTTTGCGGGGGGGCTCGGCCTCGTGAAATCTTTCTCGGTAAACTACCAAATGTATATCTCCATGGAGTTCTTCGAGGCAGCGCTGGGCTACGGGTTTAACAGCGCTGCCTACGTCATGAGTACGTAAACAACTTTCAGGATATTTTTAAGTCTGCAAGTATTAAATATAACACACGATGCATTCTCTAAAGAATTTTCACATAACTAACTTTCTCGTGCCGCTAGGTTTTCTTTTAGTGGTAATGTGGTATCATAGACGATGTAGTTTTATCATTATGGTTCGACTATGTTACGTTTATTAAAGTCTGTTATTGCCATACTTTCCCAGTGGTAGAGCTCGCACGGCCATCTCTACGAGCGGCATTCGCGTGCGCTACTGGGGTGGCGTACGGGCTGGGCGGCGTAATATTCGCACTTATCGCGTCCCACGTGCGCTACTGGAGGTCGCTGCTGCGTGTCATCCACCTGCCCGCGCTGCTGCTGCCTCTGTACTGGCTGCTGCTGGACGAGAGCATCCGCTGGCTTCACGTCACGCGCCGGACGGACCGCACCGTCTTCGTCTTACGAAAAGCCGCTGTGTGGAATAAGGTGGGCCATATTATAAAAAAAAAAAAAAACATTTTTATTCATCATATGATATTTGTATACATTCGATGGTATATACTGTATTGCTAACTTGCAGATATTAAAAATATTAACTTTACGTGAAGGTCTACGATAGTGTTCAGTAAATAAACACAGACGATCAGCACATTACAGCATCAGAACACTGAATGAACTTCTAGCTAGACTTAGAAAGGTGTTCGTCGTTGTCTATTAGCTTTCTTATAACTGTAATATCCTCGATTGGACCTCAATAACTTATTAGCATAGTTCAATCCAAACACATGTTATTGGGTAGTTCTAAGAAGCATGTGTATTCATACTGAATTATGTGAATGTAACGTTTAGAAATCATGATACATTTGCAGGTGTCGCTGGACGAGGACTTGATAAAAGTGCTACACGAGGACCCCGACAAGGAGGTGGCGAGGCCGAAGATCCAATGGATCAGGCTGTTCCGGTCGCGCGTGCTGCTGGCGCGCTTCGCCGCGTGCGCGTGGTGCTGGGTATCCGCGGCGTTCGTGTACTACGGCCTCACCATCAACTCCGTGTCGCTGTCGGGTGACAAGTATGTGTGCATCATTGCCCTGTGCTTGTAGTGGCTTGTACACACTATTCAACAGTATTTATAAATCATTATCTGCTTAATAGGGGCCGATAAATAAACAAGTTCTTACAATAAAAGATTAATACATTCTCTCGTATTTTTATGTTTTCATTTAGGTTTTAATTTTTGATTTTACCTTGTTGAGTGTTCTTCGCGATGAGACGCAATATACGATTATGCAAACCAGTTGATGTTCTCATAGCACTGCAGTCCTCAAATATTTTATATCCCAAACTACTCCTATAGCCAAATATAGTCTCATTTTCCGGCATCTGATCTACACTTTACTCAGTAACCTACGATCGTTTTCTTCGCCAGCCCTACAAAACAATAATTTATATGGTATCGTAGATATGTCAACTTCGCGTTGGTTATGGCAATGGAGATCGTCGCATCTCTATTGATCATGATGGCGCTGGAGCGGTTCGGGCGCAAGCGCAGCATTTTCATCGCGTTTCTTCTCTGCGGGCTGGCGTGCGTTACTCCATATTTTATATGTAAGTATATTGCGAATTTCAATTAAGAATGCAGGGCATGTTAGATTATGTTTGTTATTGTAAAATTGTAATATACCTACAATGACCAACATCCAACCCGAAAATAACACTAATTTGTTCATTTTAGGATAAAGCAACAGAACAAGTAGCAGGAAGTAAATGTTACCTGGAAGTAAATGTAGTATATTATTTAAAGTTCCACATTTGTTTAATGTGCTATTGTATTAGTGTTATTATGTTATTGTTATTGTTATATTGATATTGTACTCGTACCTAACAAATAGGATGGAACCACCGTATTCGTAATTAACTAATTAGGTACCAATATGCAATGGTGACATTGTGTTCCAGCGCACGAGGGCGCGAAGCTGGGCCTGTTCTTCGCGGGCAAGCTATCGATTTCATTCGCGTTCAACTCGCTGTACGTGTTCACGGCGGAGCTGTTCCCGACGGCCGCGCGCCCCTCCGCGCTCGCCGCCGCGTCGCTCGTCGGCCGCCTCGGCTCCGTGCTGGCGCCGCAAACTCCACTTCTGGTACTTATTTTTTCAATGTACTCCTGATAGCCTGACCCTCATAGTTTCCTCCAAATTGCTTTCAATATCATAGTACTTATTAGGTTAGATGCATTTTCTTCTTATCCATCTCTTCATTATCCTTTCTAAACTGTGAACTGAGCTATAGATTTGTTTGAACTTGTTTGCAGAGCATGTACGTGCAAGTGTTGCTGTACGGCGGTGTGGCACTGTCTGCGGCGCTGGTGGTCCTGCTGGTGCCGGAGACGCGGCGCGCGCCGCTGCCCGCGCGCGTCGCGGACGCGGAGCGGCTCCGGACCGCGGTCGCATCCTCCATACGCGCCTAATTTCTCGCCAGCGGACAGCTTTGACACCGAAGTAAAGAGAGAAAAGTAGTCTCGGACGTGCAGAAAAGGCATGACACGTAAATAAAGTCAAACTTTAATAGTTGCATGACTAGGCGGCTTTCGAATAGCTGGTGACGAGTTCTGGAAAAATGTATATATTGCTAGATAGTAAGGAAGGTTTATCTTACTTCTTTTTTATTTTAAAATGCTTTGTACATATTTAAGTCTTATTAATGTTTCAGCTTGCAATATCAAACGTAATTAGCTGTATAGATAATGATATTTGCCACGTTTTGCTCACTCCAGCTGTGATATTTACCTACATATTGTTTCATCAAAATCCAATAAAGATTTATTGTTATCTGTTATTTTCCTATAACCATAAAACATAAAACAAATAGCAAGTCATTATAATATCTTTATTGCTTAGTTATCTTTAATCTGCGTCATCGTTGTTCTATAAAATATAAGGCACTAGTTATTTACCTACAGTTTACAAACACAAAACATATTCATGAACCGAAGAATCAAATATATGTATGTATTATTATAATAAATCTATTCTTACAATAAATGAAACGTAACATGTAGAGCCTCTTCTGTCATGGAACTGACAGCTGTCCAGTGTCCACTTTGTGTACCGGTAGGTAGCTACCACGTGTTAAAAGCGGAGAACGTGCTTTTTTTTAAGTTTTTACAACGAAATTAAATGTAGGTAATCTACAAGACTTCACATTCTGTCATGAAAACAAGCTAATTAAATTCTATTTGGTACCAGTATAGGTATTTCGACATCATTATGATATGATATTATTATATTGATAGAAATTGTCATCATTTTAATCAACAGTGTCTACTGTTGTCTGTTGTCATACTATCAGATAATCGGTCGTCAACAGATGCTTACTTCGTGGCATCAGATACGACTCGATGTTGTTTCTTTTTTATACACTATTTTTGACAGCTGTTGCGTGACGTCACATCCCATCCATAAGTACTATCTATATACCTACTCGTGAGTCGTTTGTTCTTAGGGAATGGACAATGCACAAAGGTCGACAAGAAAAGGCTCTTGGACTACAAAATAAAATAATTGCGTATACCATATACCATAATTATGTATACTAGAAGTACGAAAGTTTGTTCGTATAAATAATGTACACTCAGTCTTATGGTCGCTAACGCCTTACACTAAACATGTATCACATATCGAAGTAATTCGGTTGAGCCAGTCATTCATATAAGAATATTATGAGGTATTATATTAGCTATTCAAATCTTATTTATTTTACACAATAAATAAGCCACAAAATATATTAATTATTTTAACGTGAACCTTTTATCGTTATTATCGTTACCCACGTCTAACTAGATTATTCGTTGACAGACAGAATGTTAATCATTTGAGCTCTAAACAGCTCGCTTACAACTGCTTATGTAACTTTATAGCAAATATTCTGTAAACAGTGTTGTTTATTGTTTGTCACGCTTATCGTATGCGCGTGATTACTTTATCATTACTTTTTTACCAAAAAAAATTGTGTTTCTATCTAAAAATATGTTAAGGTAGTTACGAGTCGTATCTATTAGTGTTACATATCATTGTGACGCAGTAAATTTTTTTGTTTTATAAACTATCAGCTACTCATTTTTATCTTACACAAATGCACAATAAACAATGTTGTCTTGCAACAACTGTCCCGTCGTAACACTGTCGACGTCCACTTGGCACAATATTTTGGCATATTCATAGACTATTGCTT
Source organism: Noctuana haematospila (assembly GCA_018231265.1). Classification (NCBI taxonomy): domain Eukaryota; kingdom Metazoa; phylum Arthropoda; class Insecta; order Lepidoptera; family Hesperiidae; genus Noctuana; species Noctuana haematospila. Next base: position 1,325 of record DWQL01001142.1, on the reverse strand, counting down.
TACAACACATCAGTGTCCGTACAATAACGGGCGCCACGTGTCGTCACGCAGCGGACTGCGGCGTGGCGAGGGCCGGCTTCTGTCCGGCGCACAGCGGCGCGACCCCCGCGGCCCCCGCGGCCCCCGCGCGAGTCGCCGCCGTCAGCGCGCGCAGCTCCTGCGGCGGCGGCGGCAGCGGCGGGGGCTTCAACCTGCAACAGTTAACAGTTACAACATTTTTAATAGAAACCATCATTGATTCGCATTAATCTTTTGTTAAGGAGTTTATCGTGTTTCGGAGGAGAAGTGTGGACGCAGACTAACATCTTAAATGTGATGCGACCTCAAGTAGAACTAACTGTGGTCCTATCTGAAGTTGAAAATCGATGTCAACGAGCGGCAGGCTGCAGAGACCGCTTAACACCGAGTGGCAACCTGCATGCTCGTTTGCTGCTTCTTTCCTATCAAAAAATCTATATTTATATCTATATCTAGCTGAGCGGTTTGCTTGAACGTGCTCATCTTGGAAATATCAGCCGCACACTGTATTGTCACAACGACATGTGCGCGACCAGTTCCAACGCTCCAAGAAGCCGTGAGCGGTGCCAATGTCCCGTTAGTAAAGAAAGGTGCGGTACCGGTCGTAGACGAGGCGCAAGCCGGCCAGCGCGGCCAGCGTGAGCGCGGCCGTGGCGCCGAAGGCCAGGTCGGGCCCGCGCCGCGCGTACCCCGCCGCCACGAACAGCGGGCCCAGTGCGCGCGCCGCGCACCCCGCGCCCGTCAGCACGCCCATCCACACGCCCTGCGGCCGCGGGCCCAGCACCTGCGCCGGCACGCGACACACCACATCTCAACAAACTGCCTCCGACACCCAGTACACTACACCAGTTCAAGTTCCTCGCCGAAGCGCTCGGAAGTGAACCGAGTGCAAACTGCGTCGCTACAATAATCAATTTCGTATTCGCTCTTATATACGCGACTTCGTCCCTTTTGACTCAAATTTTGTATTCTTAAACCAACGTGCCGCATTATCGTACGGCCGTCCTATGGTCGATAAGAGTTATATCGTATTCATCACACATTGATAGACCAAAAAATTTATCGTGTATTGTAAGTAAGCACTTAATATGTATATTGACCTACTTCTTGTTGCAAAACAAATATTATTTATGTTCTTTTTTTACGCCTCTCAATCTTACCCCACACTATAATGCCCTGTGTAGTGGGTGCCGTGGATTACTCAAACATCCAAACCGGAAACAGAAATAGGTATAAATTCGTCATTTAAATTTTTAATGCCGGAATCGACTGCACCACACCACACGGGTCGCCAAATTTTTAAAAAC
>DWQL01001141.1:0-12209 GCA_018231265.1 Noctuana haematospila | reverse complement strand
ATCGCTTGCGATCCACACTGCCAGCGGGGCTATGCGCGCTTCTCTACAATCTTCTCTACAATCGCTATGAATACATAATGATGACATTAAATACCTAATTAATTGACTTGTTATTGTATACGTCGGAGTGATGATCAGTATCATATTTTTACGATTGTCGAATTTTTTTTTGCTAATTTTAAACGATTTATTTACACAGATTTTAAGGTAAAACTATTTTTTAAAATAATTAATCACTAGTTTATTTTTTTTATTTGTCGTAAAAGATTTCTGAATTTCGAATGATTTACTTGATGACAGTTGCAAGTCAGCGAAAAACAAATGGAAATCGATTTTTTTCGGATGTAGATAGGTACCTCACATTATGTATTGGGTATAAGTAGATAGGTAAATGATACACATATACAATTTCGATACATTCCATAAGAACGATTTATAATTATGAATAATAAATAACTAAGAAAATACATACTGCTAAAATAGTTATTGTTAAACATAAAGTTACAGATTTCTGTAAACGAATCAAAATATACGAAAACTAGAAAATACGAATACGAATAAACAATTGTGCAATCTGTAAAAGTAGGTATACTTGTAAAATATAAACGGTAAAAACGTATTTAAACATTGCTGTGATAAGATAATCAAAATTGTTCACTTAATAAACAATAAGTAAAGGCCAAGTTCAGTAGATATTGATAGTTATTCTTATGCATAGTAAATTCCACTGAACAGAATGTTGCCTTCCTCCTTCAGGAAAAATACGAACGGATGGTCAGCCACGAATTGATGTTGCTTGAAGCTGATGACGGCGCTGAGGTATGATATTCCAAATTCTGAAATTTTTTATTTTGAATAATTACAAAATTGTACTTAACACTAGCTGACCCAACAATCGTTGCTTTTTGTTATTATAATATGGTATTTCAAAAAACCAAATGAAAGATCATTGCAGCTGGAATCGCCTCTGGTATTTCTTTTGTCTATAAGAAGGCAAAGATGACCACTTACTATAGTTATTATTTAGATGGCCGATTTGGTGCAATTTTTACATATTTTCTTTATTTCCATAACACCCTGGCTTGTTGCCTGGCTAGTTGCTCTCTCTCTCTGGTTTAAAATTACTTATTAAATAAGATTATCCAGTACATACCATTAGCAGCACTTGCTTCGGCGCCTTCTTCGTTGACTTCTATGAATGCTTTTTGAACAGCATTACTCACATATAAGTTTGATTCACCCACTAAAAGTTTGTCTAATTTTGCCTCGTCGGGATTGAACACCTTTCTTACATTCATCTTTAAAAAACGATATAATATTGATTAAATAAAATAAATAAATGCATTATTTAAATTAACATTGATATTAAAAATTTATAAATTGCTTACCTTCTGTAACACTTTCATAAGATCTGTTGTAGTTTCGATCTTAAATTTAGGAATCTGAACCTCAACATCAACTTCAATTAAGTTTTTATTTTCATTATCCAAGATTGATAGATTCTTTAACTTTTCAAGCAGAGCGTCTATGCCGTCAGCTTCATCAGGAAGTACTAAAAGCATCGATGTCTTTTGTCCGACATATGGCATTTCTAGAATCTACAAAAACATTAGCATGTTAATTTTAGATTATTAAAGTTTCGTCATATGATAAATCTTGTGTTTACTGGGCACTTACTTTTGATTTGAGTATTTGACTTTCCCCATACTTAAATTCGGCTTTGCTGTACATCATAGGTACTTTCACTACTTTGTCATCGGTTACATGGAAATCTCGCTCTTGAGTCAAATCTTTTTTAAAAGGAGTCATCCAGTCACCCTAAAAAATTAAATAGTTATGAAAATTTTCTTCTTATTTAAATTTGAAAAAAAATCTTTAAATTCACAAGGTGAAGAATATCGAAATCACTTAAAATTGACAATAAACAAACCTTAAAATACAAGGCATTGACGAGAACAGCTCGAGTGTCAGGGCCCAAGGTGTCAGGATTGACCAAATCCTTTATACGATGATTTGTTTGCTCTTCTACCTTTAAACACACCAACCGAAATCATTAATTATATTATCTAATTAATTATAATATACTTAATAATAATACACACATATATAATGTTACACTTTAAGTAAAATAATAAAATAATTATTTTCGACTTTAATTAGATGACAGAACGACCGGATGGCCTCGTTATATAGGTATATATTTTTTAAACTTGAGAATGGTGAAATTTAATTCATGTCCAATAGGTAGGTATATGAAGACAAATCTGTGCATTTTCAGTGCAGTTTCAATATCATTCACTTGAAAAAAGTGCAAATCCGTAAGATAGAATGGCAGGATTGACTCGTATTAGATTTCCAATTTTTTTAATATACATTTTAATATATCTACATTTTATTATAACTAGTCTTTAAACAATTATCGTATTATATTGTGCATACTCGTAACCAAAAAATTAACAATTATTTCTGTGACGCCGACACTTACCCACTCATTAATTTCTTTGGCAGTTGCTACAGATTTCAAGAAGTCAACTTTTGCAACTTCAGAGTGAAATACGTCTCGTGACACAGCGGCATAATCAGAATTCAGTTCATAATTCAGAGGAATGTAAACTTTACTTGCTGTCTTCAATTCTACTCCTTGAACAGATTTTAACTTAGTATCCACCAGGGAGAACACATCCTTTGCCTATAATATTACAAAATATTTCACTGAATAAAATAATATTTATTTATTTATTTATTTATTACACATTACATATTTACCTTTCTCTAAGGTAAAATAATATTTACCTTAGAGAATTGGTATAGGTAGGTGTGCTATAAAAATATGATTGTTACTTACGACAGTATCGTTTGATAATCCAATGGAATTAAGAAGTTCGTCGTGAGACGGTCCCACTGACGCCAGAGCTAACTGAGCCAATGGTGTCATAACAGAGAAAGCAGAAAATACTACACTTTTTCCAGGGTTCTCTTTTGCCACTTCCTAAAACAAGGTACATTATTAGAAATTAAGATGTATTCTTCTGACACTAGTGATCAAAGTTGGATTGGCCAAAATTGGATCAAAATTTAACTTAATCTTACCGAAAACATATTTGCTGTGAACTGATTGTTTCCTGAATGGAGCACTTTTTCAAGGTTCGTGTCATCCGCCATTGCGATGGCACTAAAAAGTACTGCAAAAGGACGATATTAGTAATTAAATCAATATATTTTTCTCTAAGTCCATTATGCGAGTATGATTCAGCTCGTTCTACATACATAAAAAAATTAAATTAAATTTTTTACTTACTTGTGATAAAAGATTGTATGGAAGTGGTTCTGATTTATAATATTGTTAGAGTAAAGCAGCCTTCCAGAGGATGAAAAGCAAAAGTTAATTAGGAAGAAATATTTGATATGCCTATCTGCTTATGGTTGCACTTACAGTAAGACCGTTATTTCCTTTCAGAAAAGGCCAGTTTCAAACGGATATATTTTTTAACTACATAATATTAAATTAACTGAGACAACTTAATGCTAAATATGAGCGACCAATATAAGCAAGTGTTAGTGTTATAAATCTTCTAGAGCCTCTTGTTATTTAGATTCAAGAGAACGAGTTACTTAGCCGAATGTCCTAGTCAAAGTCGTTTTTTTGGCTTTATAGTGGCCTTCACCGACCTTTGTCAGTTTATATCAGATAGGTACAATGTGTTGAAAGTACAGGCCACATATTAATAATAATAATAACGCTTCACACTCACAGCCCCACACTAGGATTCCCTGTGTCGTGGATGCCATGGACACATACAAAGACAATTACACAAACATCCAGACAGAGAACTGAAATGCAATTTTTTATATAAATGTTGTTATTGTACTTTAATTACTTAAATCTATCTTCGTCTATTAATTTGTTGCTAAACCTTAGTAAATAAAACTGTTAATGTGTAGTTAGGTATGTACGAATTATGTCTTTCTCTAATGAGATCAAGATTGATGTTATGTAAGAAAAATAATTTAAATAAAACATTACTACTGACACCGACTAAAATTAATAATAAACAATGAGTGTTATTTAAATGTCAGGGCTACATTGCAGCCGGCAACTTGTATCGAATACTTATTGATTCACGTTTTTATGAGGATAAATAGGTACTGTACATGTTTTATGGGTTTGTATGCAATAACTATAATAATTAATATTATAATATGTAGATGACCAATTATGAGACGACAAATCCTAATCAGTTCTTTCTATAAATGATCCGTATTGTTATTCAATCTTTAATACATTATTTAATAAAGGCAACGAGATTTTTTTCATGTTTGTTTAAATGAAATTATTGTGCTCTAATAATTGTAATTAGTAATAATTATTAGATGTACTCGTACCTTATAGTTTTCTAGTAACATTATCTCTAACTTAATCACGGCTGCCAACATAGCCAACCACAATTACATTAATTAATTGAAACTTTTTCCACGCTGCTATATATGAAGCGGTATAAAATCTATGAAGCTAAGACTACTAAAGATTTTTCGGTTAAAGTAATTTATTAACAACATAACAACTAGCTAACCTGAAAGCGGTCGTCCTATTGTTATTATTGGCATTTTGAAAGACCTAATGAAATAACTCCTCTACTACTAGGTGTACTAATAGGTAATATGTACTACGAACATAATTTTGAAAAAACTAGATAATAATGTGGGAGTCCTAATGTGGGGTTGTGAGTGTGAAGCGTTATAATTATAGTCAGAACTGGACCAAATTAAAACGGGACCACACGTGAAGCATCAGATTTAAAATTAAAAAAGAATCAATATCGATTCACCCAGTCAAAAGTTCAAAAAAGGTCAAACCCAGTCCTATCAGAACGGTAGGCTGAAATTCAACCACTAGTCTATTATATACAGACTACTCTTGAATTCGAATACCTCATATATAAAAACAAGTTTATGTATAAATATAATTATCATGATTACTGACAGGGTATTAGGTACTGGGAATTCATGAGAGAACTTTAATAATGCTAATAATACCTAAAAAAACTTAAAGGGAAAAACTTACTAAAGAAATATAGGAGTAGTTGCTTCATCTTGTCACTATGCGTCCAACGCCGGCTTCACACTAAACCGGTATTCATATGGTGATCGCTTAAATAAATAAATCTTATTGACTGTAAGCACATCTTATACCTATGTTTACTAAATGCCGGGTCACTAGAGATTACCGATATTCAGATATGTATTACGAGAATATTTGTATAAAGAAATAATATTTGTCAGTAATGATTATTTATATATAATAAGCTAGGCTTGTTGTCATAAATACACGTTTGTAACTTTGTATGTAATGTTTATTTGGAAATAATTACATTTTGAAGTTATAATTCTTGGGCCCCTTTGAGAAAACAGATAAGACTATTTTGACCGACTTCAAAAAGGTTCTATGTTCGGCTGTATGTATTTTTTTCTTATTTTGTCCATTTTTTTTAGTTTTTTTAGACCTGTGCTACGTATGTGCTTTGAGTAATAACTGATGGTTTACTTGTGTCGTACTAGATGGTACTGTATGGATTCATATAAATTCTCACTTGCGTACAAAAGTATACACACCGGTTTTGTTTTATTTTATTTTACATTTAGTTATTGTTTGTACCAGAATATAAATAAAATATAACATACAAGTATGTATACGAAAGTCAACAAACATAAAGTCAGTGACTAATCGATGCGATGTAATCAATTACACATTAACTAATTTCATTATAAATCAATCGCCATTGTCAACAAAATCTTATCGAAGTTATATTGTTGATTAGTTATATTCTTGAAATGCATTGCAAAGTGTTTAATGTTCAGAAAAATGGTAAACTTAACGTATGTAATGAATAGTATTATAAAATTTAGAAGCCTAAAAATATCTATACCTACCTATTGATGATATTTTGTCTGTAAAAGAAAGTCAATTTTATTATAAAACCGATTTATTTTATATACATAGTTAGGCAAAGTAGGTTCCGCTAAACAAAATATTGTTATTGTCTTTCAGGAAAAAGACGAACGGGTGATTGGCGTTGAAATCACTGTAGGCGCCCCCAACTAAACGCGAAAACTCTGAAAAAAAAAACTGAAGGTTAGTTATACTAAAAGATTTTTCCTTACTAGCTAGACTAGCGAATATCAAGAAGTACCAACAGACCGTGAATGTTGACTGCCACTTCGTAGAAATGATTACACGTGCTATATTATGTACGATTCGAGTGACAAAATTAGTACCAGGAAGTCTCGTTTTCAAAGAAAGTAGTCTGTATTTTTTTTAAAAACGTACTTAAGGTTATCAATATTGACCAGTAGCCGTATAGTGTGATATTCTCTTTATTTAATGATGAACAGGGAACGGGGATCCCCTGGGAGGATCAAGGAATCCTGATGGCGAACATGATATTATTACTTTAAGCGCTAATATACCTTATTAATAAATAACTCGCATCACGAAAAAAATTGACTTCAAAGCTGTCGAACGCATATTTAAATGTACCTAAGACTTTATGGTAATCTCATGGATACCGTTGTCAGAACTGGACCAAATTAAAATCGGCCAAAAAGGAAGCATCAGCTTTCAAATAAAAAAAAATCATCCAAATCTGTTCACACAGTCGAAAGTTATGAGGTAACAAACTAATTTTTTTTTAAGTTTGTTAAAGACAGTTAATGTGGATAAAGTCAGTGATTTTGAAAGCCAGATTATTTTCTTATGAAAAGTAAATAGATTTTTTTTGTAAATATAAAACAAAGTCATCATCTCATATGTACCATTAGCTGCAGCTGCTTCAGTGCCCTCTTCGTTGACTTCTATAAATGCTTTTTGAGTAGCACTATTAACATAAAAGTCATTGGCAGTTTTCAAAAGCTTATATAATTTCGCTTCTCGTTCATCAAATAACTTGGTCACATTCATCTGTTGAAAATAAAACAATAATTTATAATTGAAATCTTAATAAAAAATAGTCTGTAGGTATGTTTGATTTCAAGAATTATGTAGGGTAGGGATTTATGTACTAATGGGTTGAACTTATGAGCTAATCGACTTCTGAGCTATTTGTTAGTTTATTTTACGTTTTCGTAGAATTACTTTCAATAATGAAAGCTGTGGTTTTAATCAGCAAAAAATCTAATGAAAATAATTGCTCTAATAGTGTACCTTTATTACTATGAATATTACCATTATTTACTATGAAATTGAATCTCGTTTAGAGAGTTTTTTGGCGACATACGAATATAATATTGCATGAGTCCGTAACATATTTATTATTAATAATTATCTATAAGTATTTATTATTAATTATTTGAATATCCAAACCGGACGTTGAAGCGCAGTGGACTATGCCTGTGGCCTAAACCTTTCTAGTCTCTGAGAAGAGACCCGTGTCTAGCGATGGAACAATAATGGGTTAATAAATGTAGAAAATAATACTTACTTTCTGTAAGATGTCTTTAAGATCTGTAGTGCTTTCGATCTTAAATTTTGGAATGGCTACAAATATTTCAAATGATTTCAAATATATGCTTTCACTGTCTATTATGGATGGCTCTTTCAATTTCTCTAGCAGTTCTGCTATTCCATCAACTTCATAGGGAAGTATTATAAGCATAGATGTCTCTTCACCAACGTATGGCATTTCTAAAATCTATTAAACATTGTTAAAAGTGTAACCCGGTAAGATTTCATGTTTTAGTTTCTTAAAAAAAAGCTAAATTCACTGTCCCATACAAATTGATAAAACATAAAGTCAGACCTTAACAACAAAATAGCCACTCGCCACTGCGATGTTGGCTTCATAGAAAAGTTCTTTTTAGGTCTTTGCATAAAAAGACTTTGTATAAATTGCCTTTAATGCCAACGACGAAATGTTAGTGGAAGAGGATAAATCATTATAACGAATATGTTTTTAACTTAGGTACCTGTGACTTTAGTAATTTGCTTCTGTGATATTTAAAATACCCTGATATGGACATCATTGGTACTTTAACAGTCTTTTCCTTAGAAACATGAAAATCTCGTTCTTGAATGTCATCTTGTGAAAAAGGAGTCAACCACGTACCCTAAAAAAGTAGAAAATAGGCATAATTCATCCTTAGTATATATACCTTCGGAATATTGAATACTTATATTTTTAACTATAAAATAGCTCTCTTTTATAATAGAAAATTCATACCCTGCATTTAATTCTTTTTAAGTTTACTTGAGTAGCGAATCAAACATGTTAAAAATGTAAATAAATTTTATTAAAAATCCACTATAACATTTTAGTAGTAACTTTTAAGTCAAATAGTTATGACATCTTTAATATATTAAACATAGTTTCCCTTCATGTTATGAGATAATAATAATATTGATATATTTTACATGGTTAAAGTAAATTTAATATACAAACCTTGAAGTATAAGGCATTGACAAAAATAACTCGAGTGCCAGGGCCTAAAGAATCAGATGTGACTAAATTTTTAATTCGATGGTTTGTTTGGTCTTCTACCTGTAAACACGTTAAATAAGTAAGATTAATTAAAAACCATGTCAGTTATGTTTAATCAAAAAATATAACATCTATAACATTTCTTAGAAAGTCCATGAACTAGAGGTCTAATCTGTTATGTTAAAATGTTCAGAACATTATGTGATTATCACATTATTATTACCGTTATGAAACCGTAATATTATACCTGCCGTTCAGTTACTCACCCATGCATTTATTTCTTTAGCAGTAGCTTTGCTTGTCGAAAAATCTACTTTTGTTATTTCAGAATTGAATACGTCTCGCAATATGGCAGCATAATCAGGGTTCAGTTCATAATCCAGAGGAATGTACACTTTATTTGCCGCCTTCAGTTCAACTCCTTGAATAGATTTTATTTTACTCTCAACTAGAAGAAACGCAGATTTTGTCTAAAAATGTGTAGAAATGTTTTCAAGTAACCTAATATTCTTTTAAAGTATTATTAAAATATGGAGATTATTTAAAATCTTTTGTAGGCACTTACTAAATTATCGTTTTTCAATCCAATGCAATCAAGAATTTCATTGTGGGATGGATCTACTGATGCGAGAGCTAATTGAGCTAATGGTATCATTACAGAAAACCCAGATATAACAACACTTTTTCCGTGATTCTCTTTTACCGCTTCCTAAAAAAATTACGAATTATTAAGTTCATAAAATATTTAAACTCCGCGTTCGTATTTACCTTGTATTGCCTCTAATGACTAAGATAACATAATATTTGAATTAAAAATACTTACCGAAAACATGTTTGCTGTGAATTCGTTGATAGCTGCATGGAGCACGTCTTCTAAGTTTACGTCATCGGCCATTGCCATGGCACTTAGAAATACTGCAACAGGAAAAATGAAGAACAATTACTATGTTATTCCAATGTGTCTGCAGATAGAATTTCAATCCGATAAGCGATTATACGCTAATGTTTATTACGACTACACGACAAGTATCTACCCTACAATTTACTTTACGGAAGGTTATGTTTTTGTATGTATACAATAAATGAATAGGTATTTTTTTGGCATGCTCAGAAGCCTAAACGGTTTGATGGATTTTATCTTCAGAGATATTAAATGCATCTTAATTATGAGATAACATTAGGTATATCAAAACTACGAGTATTAAAAATAATTGATTAAGTTTGAAAATTTTAAGTTTACAATTTTTAAGGTGAGGTTCTTCTGAGTAATTTTGTCCACTGATTTTCCTTATAAATTACATGCAACAAACAGCTTCGCTCGCATGGCATTGTAGCAATTTCTTTTATGAGGATGAATTCCGATAACCTGAAAATACTTTATGATTATAATTGCCTTCTTACGTAACTTACGTAAGTCTCTTATACCTATTCATATTTAGGGAGATTAGTTTGTAAACGGTGGTAAAGTATATCAGCACCTGATCATATTTATAACGAATAATTTTTTTTGAAAACCCAGTGCACCTACAGCAAAAATAAAAATTGCAAAAAATTACACCGGGCTAAAATGCAAAACAAATCAGGGCAAAAAGTTTAAAAGTGTCTACTTACGAAAGAAATATAGTCCCAGTTGCTTCACCATGTTGTAATCTTCGAAGCCGGTCCCACACTGAACACTTAACAGGTCTCTATAAAACAGTTGTTTAAGAAAACAAATCTTACCCGTTAGCTTTAGTAGGTACCTACATCCTATCTAAATTCATGATTACTAAATACTAAACCGGTTCCATAGAATAGTTGTTTAAATAAATAAGCATCTGATATCATGTACTATGTTAATGGTCATAGTCATGGTCGAAATTGACCTGGGTAAGTACTTATTGACTAAATAGTCTTGCCAGTGCCCAGTATTTTCTCTACATTAGCCTCTATATTACGAGTATATATTTACTCTATACTATTAAATAATCAATATTTTTTTGGCGTAAAAATACTTGGATTAACCAAATTATCGTAGGTGAATACGAATACACTTTCATTCTTTTATTTTGGCATTTTAAAGTTGTGTTAAAAGTCTTATAAAAATGATGTCTACGTTTACCATACTTGACTACCCGTGTGGTGTAGTGGTTATAATGCTGCTCCACTATTTGGAGGGTCCTGGATTCGATTCCCAGCGGGGCAGATGTAAATGATGATTGATCAATAAATGTAGAGTACCTACGACTACTTATCAACATTCATTCAAATTCAACCTCTCATAATTCAAAATGAATCAATAAAAGCAGTAGAAAATTGATCTAGTTTTCTGGTCTTATCTACTTTTTACGTAGTCGTTTTGTAATAGATAGGATAAATAGATGAGATCGCTTATTTGCGGAATGGTCAAAGTTTCCAAGTATACCCGATTGCGGCAGATGAATGACGACGGTTAAAGCAATTAAAGAGATAATACTGGGAAAGTTTCTATAGTTTGATAACTTAATGTATTAATGCGAGCTTACTACGTTATCTTGTATGGAGATTGATATTAATAATTACAGAGCTGTGCGAATTGATAACTTTGTGCAACTTTGTTGTTTTTATTACGTTATAAGGTTATAATCTTGTTTCATAATCACCATTTTTTATAACTGTTTCTAAAGGGTTGGGGAAAAGGGCGCTAAAAAAATTGGATATATTGTTTTTATAGTTCTTTATTTACGAGTATGTAATACATTTAATCATAATTATTTCTCAGTCAAAATGCATTATAAATAATTCATGATCCGTAGAAAACTCCGTTGAAGAGAATGTCATTATTTGCTTTCAGGAAGAATGCAAATGGGTGATCTGCGATAAATCTGAAGGATGGATCAGATAATGAGTCCACCTCAACAAGAAGAAACGCTGGAAGAAGGAATAAAAATAAATATTTATTATTATACCTACTAACAATTAAAAAGAAGTATTAGAAGACGTATAAAATATCAATAAGAATATGAACATAAAAGCTGTCATCTGTAGACTACGCGACACTCGCTCGTATTGCTTGCAATTTTTTTTAACTCGAAGAAACAGGTATGTGTATTGTGTAGGCTAACTACCTAACAATCTTGTTATGAAACAGGGGGCAAGGACCTAACTGCGGGAACCTAGATGTTCTAATATCTTCTAAGGTCACGTTTTATTATATTTGTTACAAGCAATTATGTTACAATAGGAATCTTAAAATTAACATCATTTAGTTAATTAAAGTTAATTAAATTAACTTAGTTATTAATAAATATTGATATTTATTATATAATATAATAATATGATTAGCTCTTTTGTTTCATTTACATTATATTAATATTATTAATTCGCTGTTTCTATCTCTTTCAGTGATATTATAACTAGCTGACCCGGCGAACTTCATACTGTCTCAATATCAGTAAATTATACATATAAACCTTTCTCTTGAATCACTCTATCTGTTGCTGAAAACTGCATTAAAATTCGATGTTCGTTTAAAAGATCTAAACGAACTGAAAGCGAAAGCGACTTAATTTTATACTAAGTAAAGAAGATAATTACAATTTTATTAATTAAATAGTAATTTAAAAAAGGAAATCTCTTGTTTATACATGTTTATATGTTGTTGTTGTTCTCTTGTTTGACGACCCGTATGGTGTAGTGGTTTCCACGCCAGTCCACCATTCGAAGGGTCCCGGGTTCGATCCCCGGCGGGGCAGAAATTTAAATGATGAATTTAGATTT